>NW_019292855.1:31603-44745 GCF_000500325.1 Leptinotarsa decemlineata
ACGAATAGTTGAAAATGTATTTGGGATCATGGCTACAAGATTTCGAATTTTAAGAAAACCAATTGCACTTGCACCGGAAAAAGTAAAAACAATTGTAACAACAATATGTGTCCTTCATAATTTTCTTATGTCCCGTAACATGTCTACTAATCTGTATGCTCCGCCAGGCACTTTCGATACTGAAAATGAAAACGGAAACTGGCGTAATGAAGGATTACCAACAGAAAATCTGTTACCGCTACAATACAGAAATGCTCACAATTACTCAGTAACTGCTAAAGAAATTCGAGAGGAAATTCGTGATTATGTTATGTCGACCGAAGGGGGAGTTTCCTGGCAATACAAGTATATTTAAAATTGTAAACGAATTATTTACCAACAAAAAATAAAATACACTTAATTAAAAAAAAATGTTTGTTTACTTACCAAGTTATCCTCGGTCTCAGACACTTCATTCTGATTGATAAGGAATTTTAATGCTTCAAAATATTCCCAAGAACTTTTGTAGATTTCGTCTGTACCTTGACCACTTTTCCTTTTTTCAATTTTTTTTATATTCTTGGTTAGTTTGGGTGCGAAGATTGTGAAGTTTCCGCTGAATTTCCGTCTCGTTTGAGTTAAATTTTTCGGCTATGATTTTTAGCGCTTTTTGTTTTTTTACTGTATCCCTATAAATTTTTGATTTTATTTGCCATAATTCTGGAAATTCTTCAAACATTCCTATTAACGCATATGTCTCTTCCTTTGTCCATCCACGCTTATCATCTTCCATATTTCTTTTTTCACTTGCAGTTAAACTTTCAACAAATCCGAAATAAATAGGTGATTCCTAGAGCGATCTCCTAACAAGTTTACACTGGTACAAGATTCTCACCGCAACCGCTTGCCGTAAATATTTTCACTTTCTGGGAGACTACTCTTAGAGAGTGTTTACATGCGCAAGTATAGGTGGAAGTACTCTCAGACAGTGACTTTTGATAGTTTTACTTGCTCGTGTACACCGCGCATAAGTATTGTAATAAAAAATGAAGTACTTCAAAACGTAAGTGAAGCCAAACGTTTAGGTATAATGATGGACTCCAATTGAAAATTTGAAAAATATATATATCAGCTTATTCAACGTGCATACTTGACTCGTTCCTTTCACCGCCAATCTTTAGATAAGATTTATTCAGGCGTAGTTATACTTATCAAATATGTTCAATATATAATCAGGTTCCTACTATGTTCAAATCCTACAGTTTGCCTATAAGAAACACTTGTTTTCAATGCAATCATAATATACGTACGATGGAAGATTAGAAATAGGTGTCATTGTTTTAATTTCATTCTTAGATATTGTTAAGTTCAACCCACCTAGCGATATACTTAAGGTTAAGAGGAAAAACAGTTTATGAGCTGATTTTATATCATCTTAAACTGAACTTCGCCTTTTGCTTTGTGCCAAATTCACATTATACCGGGTGTCAACGAATCTATTAGACAAGTCATAACTTCTAGACTATTAGGTGTATCAAAACGAGATTTGGTACAGATAAATGGTATGTGGAGAGGAGAGTTTTCACATATTTTTCACTTTCCGGTCACTTCCGGTTTCAGCGGAAATGGCTCCGGTTCTGAATTNTACAATATACAGGGTGTTCCATTTAAAAATTCAGAACCGGAGCCATTTCCGCTGAAACCGGAAGTGACCGGAAAGTGAAAAATATGTGAAAACATTCCTCTCCACATAACATTCAACTATACCAAATCTCATTTCAATTCTCCTAATAGTCTAGAAATTATGACTTGTCTAATAGATTTGTTGACACCCGGTATATGTATTCTTTTCATTCTATAAATGGAAGAAATAAAGTCGTTTATTATTATTGTGATGTACTGCTATTGAAAATGTATTTAATCACCCAGTATATCCATATTATTTATTTCGGTAAGAAATACCAATGTTTTTTATGTTTTGCTACCTTTGTTTTTATATTGTATGTTCGCAGTCTATTGGAAACGTTTTGAGTGAATAAAGGACCTTGATATTTTACTTGCAATTAAATAATTTCACCCAGTCATTCCCAATACATTACAGAAGTGGCGACGAGAGGTGTTAACACTTCATAAAAAGTGTCAGAACCCAGTGTAATAGTGTTTTTTTTTTTGGACAAACAGTATTTTGGCTCGCGAAAATGCCAGATCCACAAACAAATCGAAATCCATCATATTATGGACAAGTACGGGAATTCAGTGCTCAAGATAGAGACTGGGTAATTTATAAGCGTAGACTTGATAATTATTTGCAAGTAAATGATATTGCTGATAAGAAAAAGGCAATATTGTTGAATGCCTTGGATGAAGATGCATACAAGTTGATGTTCAATCTAGACTTTTCAGGGAAAAGTCAACTTCCAAGTTTGCAGATGTTTTAGAAACTGCATTGGCGGAAATGGCGTCAGAGGATAATTATGCCAGCAGCAGACAACCATTCATCAAATCGGAACCAGAAGTACATCATGTTTCTTCAAGAAAATATCGGCACACTCCAGCTTCATCATCGCAAACATCACACAGTTCTAAACCTAAGAAAAAGTGCAAGTGCTGTGGTAGAAACAATCATAATTCGCAAAATTGCCAATTGCGTAATAATTTGTGTAATTTGTGCAAGTGCAAAGGGCATATGAGTCCTATGTGTCCAAAGAAGAAAGAAAATGCAAGAGGTACATCTACTCCAAGATCCATTCAAAATTTTATTGAATGCGAAAATTTGTTTTCGATAACAAATAAAATGGTTGTAGACAATCCATATATTGTACATGTTTTAATTGATGGTAAAAGTTACTCATTTCAACTTGATACAGGTGCAAGCGTATCGGCTATATCTGATAGTTTTTGGAAAGAAAACTTCTCGAATTATGAACTATCTCCTCCAGATAGATGTTTAGTTGCCGTTTCAGGGGATCGACCTCCTTTTTAAAACCATGTTGACAGTTTTGCAAAATTTCGTATTTATCTAGAAATGAAATGAACCTATTGTGGGCAGCTTTTTCAATAACTTTGACGATGGAACTAACCAGTATAATTGCCTTATAGTTTTCAATCAGTTGCTAGTCTCCTTTTTTAAAAACTGGTATTGTTTTTGAAACTTTTCATTTGTCTGGAAATATTTCTGCAAGTAGAGACGGGCTGATTATTCGTCTGAGCAGAGGTTCTAAAACATATTTGCAGTCCTTTATTAATCTTACAGGTATTTTCTCTAGTCCCACCTAAGTCTGGTTTTTGAGATTTAAGGTAGTGCTGATAACTTTGGGCTCACTATAGGGATGAAAAAAAACATAGTGGCATGATTGACAAAATTTATACCATTGTCGTTACATGCCTTAGAGTATTAGCAACAGAGTTTACAAAATGTGTTCCAAACAATACATAAATAAGCTGAATTGAAGGGATTATATTTTTAGGAGTGATTAATTTTTGGGAAAGAAAGTTTTTGGCTTTCTAGTAATCCATCTTGATACAAAAAACAAGGATATAGGAATCTTCCAAGGAGAGGAAGGAAGTAATCAATTCTAAATTATTTTTTCTTTCGTGTAATTCAATGTTTATATGAGATTAGCTGTTTCAGGAGGACTATCTTTCAGTTTGTGTCTGAAAGTTACTTCTTTGCATGATCTACACATCCATGTATAGAGTTACTTAATTTAGAATTGATTACTTCCTTCATTTCCTTGGAAGATTCCCTCATCCTTGTTTTTTGTATAAAGATGGAGTGGTAGAAAGCCAAAAACTTTCTTTCCCAATAAATAAGCTATTGTTGATTCATCAAAATACTTCATTCCATCGTCTTGTAGGAGTAACATTTCCAAAATGTTATACAGGTTTTCGAAATTGATGATTAATTTTGAAGAAATTTCTTATATGAAACCAACATCAGGAAAATGATAAGCAGGAATGGCTTTGAGTAATTGCAATCTATGCTGCATTTCAGTGATAATGAAACTCCAAACAGATATCACCCTTACTAGAGAAGCTTATTGCAAGATTTCCGATAATTGAAAATCGAATTCCTTCAGAGTATCATTTCTCGAACTAGGCTGAAGCGGACAACAAACAGGTTTGTCATCGCCCCATCTGCCTGTGAACGAAGTAACCAACCGCGAATCCGAAATTTGAATATCGGTAATCATAGACACTACTTTACACTGACGAGTGGTCTATTGCGGCCGTAGTATCACCAACAGCATATGCAGGAATAACTTCAGTGAAGAATCCTGCACTGACACCTGTCAGATATAATCCAACGCCCTTTGTGGTATTAGCCAGGGGAGTAGTTGTTTTCTGATAGTATCAGTCCATTAACCTCAGTGTAGGGAGTTGAGACTGGCCTGAACGTATTGTTCCTTTAGATGATTTAATATATTTAAAAAAAGACACAAATTCAGCATAAAAAATATATAAAATTTGTCTTTATATTTATCACACTTATAATATAAAAAAATTATTGTAGTGATTTCGCTCGGTGGTAATTTATTCGACAGAAGACAATCACTTTTCACACATAAATATTACACAAGTGTTACATTTGCATAAGAAATACAGATAAAATCGAAAATTGAACTCCTTGGATATTTTGAACAAAAAAGTTGAAAAACTATTTAATTTATGCTAGACAAACAAATACTGGAGTCGTCATGATGAAATGGCTGGACAAGAGGGAAGTAATACTGCTTAGCAAAAACACACGGATATAATGAGAAAAGTGCAGCAGATGGGGGAAATAGAAAAACAACTTATAATCACTGATTATGATGATACCCCAAGTCCTTCACTTATATGTCAGATAAAATGCAGGCAATTTTCCATTGCATGAGGAGGAGAAATAAGTGTTACACGAAATTGGGCGCCACATTATTGTTTGGATCTGCGATGGT
Source organism: Leptinotarsa decemlineata (assembly GCF_000500325.1). Taxonomy (NCBI): domain Eukaryota; kingdom Metazoa; phylum Arthropoda; class Insecta; order Coleoptera; family Chrysomelidae; genus Leptinotarsa; species Leptinotarsa decemlineata. Next base: position 36,520 of record NW_019292855.1, read on the forward strand.
GAATGACAATATTACTTACAAAGAAGTAAGGCAGAACAAAATGTCTATCACTGAATTCAAAAAGCAGGTGGCTTCAAAGATGTTAGGTAAATAGTCCTACAAAAATGTAGTACATTCAAATGAAAATAGAGATCGTCATAAGCACATTATAGCTGAGAAAAACTTGGAAGAAAAGGAGCTCGAAACAAAAGCTGGCGGTTTAAAAAAAATCTTATCATCCGTGTTTTTCTTGATGTCATCGGCATCGACTACATTGGTCATTAGCCTCGTGTCCTGAATAGGAAATGTTAGGGAGCATCATGGCTATTCGCAGTCCGTCAGACATTTAATGTTGCAGAATCATCCCAGCTTCAACTAGATAAATTCTTTCAAATAAAAATATCCGGTCAATGTTGGGATCGAACTTCATCTGTGTTGTTCAACGTATTTCCAGTCAGCAAAAACTTTTGTATTCCTCAGCCAGATATTTTCAAACTATATGAACTACAATTTATATTGCTGCATTCATGACAGGCTATCCAAAATAAATTTCAGCATTGAGGTATGAACCTGATACCAAGCTGTCCCAAGGCTTTGAGACATTGAGGCATAGAGTTGATGCTACCCGGGGCTTAACGTTTTAAGCTACTTGCTTTAGGAATATTCATATATTCAGCTATATATACTTCCTGCCTAGTGAAAACGCTTCAGATTTGTAATGTACACTTGTATGCGGATGATACTCAAATTCATTATAGTTTTCAACCCAGTACAGTAGTGGAGTCATGTGACCTTATAAATGAGGAACTTGATAGGTTCATTGAAGTTCCAGAGGATAATCTTAGTATTAATTGCAGTAAATCTAATGTCATTCTTTTTGGCAACAAACAAGATGAGATTTCTGATAGTGTAATGCGCGGTGTACACGAGATAGTAACTTGCGATAGCACCTCTGAGAGTTGACTTCCGCTAACGTTTACATACAAGCAAATAATTGAAGCAATTTCTTGCGGCAATTGCTATCCCAAGGCAACTCCGTGCATACTTTCAGCAAGTGATTGCGTACCTATTTATACGATATAGTGGGACAGTAGTGTGATAAAATGTATCGTCACAGAAAAAGAGTCGCAGCCGCAGCTGTTGTTATTACAATAGGTTTGTTCTAGCAGCGATTTCAAACGATACGGAATCGTACGAAGCATGCGCATACGAATATAGGCGTTCTAGCAAAGCAAATCCAGGATTCGAACTAATAGTCGCATGTTCTAGCGAAGACGAAATCCAGTTTGCAAACCGTATGAGAACTGTCGAAGTAGTCCAGAGGAATTCGTAAGGATTTTCAGTTTGTGACATGCGCAAATATTCGGAGTGATCGAGTGATCCGATATCACGTTTGTTATGATTTTGGAATATGGATTTGTTGGTTATGTTATGTACTAAAGAAATGAGAAACCAAAATAGAAATATTTAGTGGCCCGATAATTGGTTTAAAAATCTTGTTTTTTATAGAACGGCAATCCTCAAAACTGTCAATTTTTTCATATTTGCATTTGGAAATTCAGGTGAGTAAAATGATTTTATGTTTTTGAATGAAAATCAAGCAAGAATTTGGTGATTTTCAACTATGCATCAACTATTCAACTCCATTATTACAGGTAGGATTAGCCGAAATGTCATCAGAGTCATCAAGCTCTGAATCAAATTGGGGAAATAATTCTGAATCATCCAATGATGAGGAACTTGTCGAAATGCTGTTTCATCACCATGAGGAAGAGGATGAAGATAATCACATCAATAGAGATGCTGCAGACCACAGAAATTTTGTAGCTTGACAAGTTTTAAGATAGCAATAAAATTGTAATATTTCTGTTTGTTGATGTTCATTTCATTGTTTGGCATAAGTTAAATAAACATCCATTCAGGTAAAATAAGAATGATTTTTAAAACAGTATAAAAATATAATTTGCTCAAGGGTGGGTACTTTACGACCGGATTAAGAGTCAATTAAAGTAATCGGTGCTGAGAATGACACCACATCCTGTCATTTGCTAGAGAGACAGCACAGCCCTAGCACTGATTATTTTAACGGGCTGTTAATCAGGTCGTAAAGTACTCGTCCTAACACATAAACTAATAGCTTCTTTCTATATAATATCACATAACAGGAACCCTATGTATGACATAAGATATCAAACTAAATCCCTCATACTAACATTGAATTCAGAATATTTATCAACATCTGAATTCTTATTTTTGCTCATTTGTCTGAGCAAATTATTTCTTGTTTCTGATAATTCATTTCTCTTCTTTCTTATTTATAACTTTTCTTTTTCCAATTTCAACATTTCTTCTATTTTGAATTTTTCCATTTTGACCAAGCCAATGACTATTCAAGCCAATTCAATATGTTCATTTTTATCGGTTTTCACCTTCACTTTTCGCTGCACAAAATATAAATTTCAAATTTCCAACTAATAAGTCAGTTTAAATGACAATTTGACAATTGACATTTATCAACACAAATAAGCGTTCTAGCAGGACATGAATCCCAAACTATTTGCAACCAGTCTCACGGCATACATGCGCAGTTGGCCAGTCCATAACACCAGCTTCAAACCATCCGAAATTTCTTGCTAGAACAAACCTAATGTTGCGTTCAAAAAAACAAAGAGAAAGATCTAGAAAAAGATTATGGGTTAAAGAGTGGATAGCCCAGAGATCAACTGTTGGTACTGATATAACGTTATTATCTGAATTGAGAAGTGAAGATCCAAATCAATTAAAAAAAATTCTGTGTATGTCAGAAGCCGATTTTAATTTTTTACTAGAGTTAGTGTCTAGTAAAATATCAAAAATTGACACAAATATACGCGAATCCATTGAAGCAAGAGAACGATTGGCTCTAACGTTAAGGTTTTTAGCTACAGGTAAATATTTCAATAGTAACCTATAAATAAAATATTTATATTAAGGTAACATTAGTGGTATTAGCCAGTGGAGTAGTTGTTTTCTGATAGGCGTCAGTCCATTCAACCTACTGTGTAGGTATATCCGAGACAGGCTTGAACATTTAAAGTTCATTTCTTTACATCTAATAATGTTATTGAAAACTTCAAAAGTATACAATTATGGCACAAAAAACATAAAAATAAAACCGTGGATAACTGAAGGATCAATTGTATCAATTAGAAATAGGGACAAATTAAAGAATCAACTAAACAAACACTTCACATACGAATTGGAACATTCGTAAAAGATTATTCAACGACGACAATAAGGCACTACTTATCAACTGAATCCTGGGAGGAAGTATACAATGAGACTGACGTAAATAAGAAAGCTAAACAACTAATCAATATCTTGAATTACTATTTTGATATGTTTTCCCTACAAAAAATTCTACACCAGACAGAATAAAAACTGGATTACCTACCACGTTAAAAGGGAGAGTGTCAGAATAAGAGATTTGTATGTCTTACAAAAAACTTTTGACGTACTTAGACCAATGTATAAACATGTATTAATGACAAAAATAAATCACTATTCAAATAAGGTAAAAACATCAAGTAACAGATCAAAGAAAATTCCAGAAAAGAAATAAATGTTGGTGGCACAACTATGAGTGAACCAAGTCAAATAGCCAAACATTTCAATACTTTTTTATGAGAATGCCCCTCCCAGATAATGCTCCTTCCCAGAACAAATGTCAACTGTAAACTCTTTTTATGTATTTCCGCTGGATGGTCTGAAACATAGAAGTAAATCTTCTGGTGTCTGTAGCGCGTATTTTCGCCGCAATTTGTCTGATTTAGCTTTGTTTTGGCGATGTTCAATTGTGTGTGCCAGATCTTTGGTAGATATGTCTTTTCTCCCTTCCTTTTGAAGTTCTCTTGGTGTTTGTGTATTTATATAGCTTCTAACTACATTCTTGTTGAATAATGATTCGACGTTGCTAGCCTCTCGGTATTTTTGAACAGGATCATGTGTTCCCCGTCGGACAGTATATGTTCAGCGACTGCAGACTTCTCGGTCTGTCCCAATTGGCAACTCCACTTGTGCTCGACTAGGCGGGTACCAATGCTTCTTTTCGTTTGGCCGATATAGACTTCAACCACAGTTACATGGAATCCTGTAAACTTCCGCTGATTTCAGTGGATCACTGCTGTCTTCTGCTGATCTCCGATACACCGATATTTTTTTCGTTGGTTGTGAAGACGGTGTTAATTTTCTCTTTCTTTAGAATTTTCTCGATTCGGTTAGTGACACCTTCCATGTGTGGCAGATAGACACTGCCTTGAGGTTAATCTTTACTAGTGTTTCTCTTTTTCTCCCTTGGAAGCGTAGCGCGGATTATTATTTTTTTTTCTGTTGTAATACAGTTGGTAGGTGTTTCATTTCGTCGTCGACTTACCTTTCTTCACATATTCTTAAAGTTCTGTTCACTAGGGTATTGATGACGGTTCGTTTCTGTTTTGGATCCATTATGTAGGTATCGATCTGTGTGTTTTTTCTTTTTGTACACCTTATGGCCTAGTTGATTACCTGCCTTGATGACTGAAACATCAAGAAATGGGATTCGGAGGTTTTCTTTTAATTTCATGGTGAACTGTATTTTTGGAGGAGAGCTATTCAGATAATTTAGTGGCTCCGTGGCTCCAAACAACGAACGTATCATCTACATACCCCTTCTGTCTTCTGTCCCTCATTGGACGACTGTAAGGTTGACCCCAACGCATAGATCGTTGGGATCGTCCCAATAACGTATTCAATGGGTTTCATATTGATTGTCATTGAACGAGGTGACGTTTTGGGTAAACATGATGTCATTGCAGTAGTAGTAGTGAGAGGTGATTTAGATGGAAAACCCAATACCAGTTCAACGACGATTTTCTGCTGTAGAAAACAACGATTTGATTATTTTTTAGAAAAGAAAGTTTTTGGCTTTCTACTACTCCATCTTGATACAAAAAAAGGGATGAGTGAATCTTCCAAAGAAAGGAAGGAAGTAATCAATTTGAAAATAAGTAACTCTATACATGGATGTGTAGATCATGCAAAGATGTAACTTTCAGAAACAAACAAACCAAAAACTTTCTTTTCCAAAAATTGATCACTCCTAAAAATATAACCCCTTCAATTAAGATTTGATTATGTTGGTGTACTTGCATTTCTGAGTGCCATTAAGATGCCCAGCGGTATTGTGTGAGCGCTCGATGACTTCAAAATCTTTTTGTATACATTCAAATCCTCAGCCTCATAATTTTCAGACATGTCGAGAAATAATAGCTCATATATACCGGGTGTTGCTTCCAGTGATACCCAGTCAATTTAATGTATCCGCTACGCTTGTCAAAATCGATTTCCATTTGGCCTAGGAACCATTTTGAAGGTACCCCATTATATATGGGGCCCTATACTTTATCGATTTCCTTGTCATTTCTCCAATGTTTTTCAATGTAAGGTTGGTACATTATCGGATATTGATCGATATATTATTCCAAAACTTGTTAATTTATGCCTGACGCAACGTTATTGTCATCTTGTGCGTCTTTAGCATCCTCACTGAAGACATTCTCATCATCATCATCCTCATCTGTATATACCTGCTTCATTTACGAGGGAGGAGATTGGAATGGAGTTGTTTAAGCTCTTCCACAATCTCTTGTTTTGGTTCAGTTTTTGCCTCAGTTTTCAATTAGGTAGTAGCTGATTATGTTGTTGTTGTTGTTTCATTCGCTCAATGGAATGAGGTTTGAAAATTCTTTGCAATGACTCATCTTCTTCGGATATACCCAATTTCATAGCCAAATATTTTTGTCGGATGATTCGTGCAATTTCTTTGATTTTATTCTTTCGAATAACATTTACTCTTTTGATCAACGGTTTCATGATGATGAATGATACTACATCATATCTTATGTGTGATGTACTGCTATTGAAAATATATTTAATCACCCGGTATATCCATATTATTTATTTCAGTAAGAAATACCAATGTTTTTTATGTTTTGCTACTTTTGTTTTTATATTGTATGCTCGCAGTCTACTCGAAACGTTTTGAGTGAATAAAGGACTTTGATATTTTACTTGCAATAAAATAATTTCACCCAGTCATTTCCAATACACAACAGAAGTGGCGACGAGGAGTGTTAACACTTCACAAAAAGTGTTAGAACCCAGTGAAATAGTGTTTTTTTTTGGACAAACTGAATGTTCTGGCTCGAGAAAATGCCAGATCCACAAACAAAATTCGAAAACCATGATATTAAAGACAAGTACGGGAATTCAGTGCTCAAGATAGCGACTGGGTAATTTATGAGCGTAGACTTGATAATTATTTCCAAGTAAATGATATTGCTGATGATGAGAAAAAGGCAATATTGTTGAATGCCTTGGATGAAGAGGCATACAAGTTGATATATAATTTGTGTCTTCCGAAGTTTTCAGAGAAAAAAAGTTATCAACAACTTACAGAACTGTTTAATCAGTACTGCAAACTGTCCGAGTCAATGTTTGTGGCCAGATCGAAGTTTTTCGCAGCTTTCAAGAAACAACATGGAAGTTCCAATGAGTGGGCGGCAAGAGTTAGAAATTCAGCGCTCAACTGCGAATTTGAAGAAACAGTAATTGATATGATGTTACGTTCGATTGATCGTTGGATTTGATAAAGGGTCAGTTCAATCTAGACTTTTCAGAGAAAAGTAAACTTCCAAGTTTGCAGGTGTTTTAGAAACTACATTGGCGGAAATGGCGTCGGAGGATAATTATGCCAGCAGCAGACAACCATTCATCAAATCGGAACCAGGAGTGCATCATGTTTCTTCAAGAAAATATCGGCATACTCCAGATTCATCATCGCAAACATCACACAGTTCTAAACCTAAGGAAAAGTACAAATGTTGTGGTAGAAATAATCATAATACTCAAAATTGCCGATTGCGTAATAATCTGTATAATTTGTGCAAGTGCAGAGGGCATATGAGTCCTATGTGTCCGAATAAGAAAAAAAATGCAAGAGGAACATCTACTCCAAGATCCATCCAAAATTTCCATATATTGTACATGTTTTAATTGATGGTAAAAGTTACTCATTTCAACTTGATACAGGTGCAAGCATATCGGCTATATCAGATAGTTTTTGGAAAGAGAATTTCTCGAATTATGAACTCCTTCTCCAGATAGATATTTAAATGTTTATACAGGTGAAAAAATGTTCGCTTTGGGTATGTGTAGAGTCACTGTTAGCTATAGTGATGTTCAAAATATTTTGAATATTTTTGTTATTAAAAATTGTGGACCTCCTATTCTCGGTAGAGATTTTATGTCTCTGTATAAACTTGGTACAAATCAGATACATTGTTCGACAGAATCGCTGGATACAAAAGTTTAAATGGAAAAACATTATTCAGTTTTTTCTCCAGGAATAGGAACTTCCAATAAAGGTACAGTTTCTCTGAAATTGAAAAATCAAAATGTAGTTCCAAAATTCATTAGAGCAAGGCCATTGCCATTCAGGTATATTTAAACCGGTGGACTATTCTCCTTGGGCGACTCCTATTGTGCCAGTTTAAAAAAAAACGGTGCAGTCAGAATTTGCGGAGATTTCAAAATCACGTTGAACCCAGTTTCAGAGATTGATCAATTTCCCCTGCCGCGAATTGATGATCGTTTTTCAAAATTACAGGGTGGAGTAGTTTTTTCTAAAATTGACCTTTCTCAGGCTTATGCATAAATATGTCTAGATGAAGATTCTAAGGTTTTAGTAACAATTTCTACCCATAATAGTATTTTTCAGTATCGAAGATTACCATATAAAGTTGCATGTGCACCTTCGAAATTTCAGAAAATCATCGAATCTATGACCCACAACATTGAAGGATGCGTATGTTTTTCAGATGACATACTCGTATGTGAAAAAAATTGTAGCGAACAACTAAAGATATTGAATCGCCTCTTTTCTAGATTCAGGACGTGGGGTTGAAAGTTAGTCCAGATAAATGTAGTTTTTCTCGAGATGAAATAAGTTATCTTGGTTACATAATAGATAAAGACGGTTTACACACGAGTAGAGGGGGAAAGACGGGTCTGGACCTCCCCCCAAGGGTATGCCCCCCCAGATACACACCACTGACTGTGACCTTGATTCGTTTTTTTATTCTCTGTCTATGAGTTGACCTTGAGTTGTGTGTAACATGATGAGGTGAAACCCCTTTTTTACTCTCCGCCCATGACTGGCATTGAGATGTG
>NW_019292856.1:2962-27694 GCF_000500325.1 Leptinotarsa decemlineata
TAGTATTTTTCGTTCGTTATTGTTTTTAGCTTATTTAAAAAAATATTTTTAACTTTTTATTTCGATGTTCTTTGAAAGCGTATTTTTCAGTTTTTTAAACTATATTTATTGTAAAAATGTATTCACCTCTTTGGGCGGAGAGTTGTTCTTGGATGTGTATTCGAGATTGCGAAAAGTCTGACTGTTAGGTCCCGTTGGTCTGATTGAAAACCACTATTGGGAAATGAAAGAATATACTGCCCTCACTTAATATGGAACAGAGTTATTACTGCGTACAAAACTTCATTTCAACATTCATGTTCAATACACTTGACTTTGTATTGCACGATCATTATAGTCATTCAATTTCAATGGCTGTTTTGAAAAATAAATTGATACGTATTAGATTAGATCAATCACATCATAATTATATTTACTTTTATATATAGCAGCCGGTAATGTCGTAGAACAAAGATGAATTATGACTGTTAAATTTATGGATGTTTAAGTTTTCCCAGATGTCCATACGGTTTCCTCAATTGACCAATTTTATGAGTTTTATGTTCTCTGGTGGAGAAAAGTTATGTTTGTTTTGTATGGCGTATGTTGCGAGGTTTGATTTATATATTATTGGGTTCATGTATGCCTTTCTATGCTCGTCTTACCTTTGGATCAGTTTTTTCTTGGTTTGGCAGATATAGAATTTGTTGCAGTCCGGGCATTGTATACTGCACACACCGTTTAGGGTTTTGTCTTCTTCTTTCTCATGGCTGTTCACTTTTTGTGTTATTTTCGTGTTTGACTTGTATGTGATGTTGATGTTCAGGGGTTTGAAGATGTTTGTTAGTTTTTTGGTTTGGTGACCTATGTATGTGAATGCAGTCCATCGTTGTGTTCTTTTATCTATTGGAGTAGGTAGTTTGATCCTTGTTCTGTATTTTTTGTTTGATTCTATTTTCTAATTTATCTATTGTCTTTTGGGTGTATCTGTTCTCGTTCGCTATTTGGTACATAATTTTCCTTTCATTGTTCCGGGCTTCATTGCTAAGTAGTATCCTCAACATTCTGTATATGAATGCGTTATAGGCAGCCATTTTGTGTGATGGTGGGTGGTTTGAACTTGCGGGTATGGTAAGCACTACAGTAAAATCTTCAAGGCGCTCTAAGAGTGGTGCCTGTGCGAAAGTAGCGGTTCACATTGGATTTTAATCACTGGAGATTGATTCCATGAAGTTCATTCCATATAAACGCCGTTCTCCAAATGGGAAAGCACAGCCACAGTCCGTCGCGTATTTCTGATATGTACCGCTCTTGGTGGAATCAAATGTGTCAAGTCACTTGAACACCTTCCGTGAAAGTATCTATAGAAGAGAAACGAATCTTCAATTTTTCTCTGATGTTCCAGACTATGAAGGTTGCACGTGATGTTCGTGTCTCCAATCAGGCGGCTGACTCTTTTTCGGATGGAATCTAACAGCTTAGGGGCGGAGCTTCCTATAATACTCCAAAGAAGGTCTAATCTGAGATTTATAAAGAATCAAAAGTTGCTGTTCGACATTCGGGTGTTAGTCGATCGCTAACTGAACCAGTGACTCAAATTTGTCTACTTCATTGCGAATAGTCTTCTCGGTAGGAAGTGCAGTACATTACTCAAAAATAATACCTATTTTGATAAAACAATTTATTCATTTGCACGCGTTATTGATTATCAACTGAAATGACAGATGTAGCTTCAATAAAATGACGCTATCAATAATTGTCAAAGTTCGGAAGTCCCTGTAGAAAGACTATATTATATTCCTCACTCACATTTGTCTAACATTCAACCGCACATTGCAAAAAATGTAAGGTTCACCCCTGTTCTGCGTCTCGTGATATATTGGATGAAAACATTTCGGTCAAGATTATATCTGGCGTCCATCCCCTGAAGATGAGTTTCGGCGCTGCCGTACATATGAATCGGTAATATATGAGCAAATATAGCTATTGTTCGAGCTGTAATGTAGATTATCGATTCCATTCCAGATGTCGGTGTATGCGTATGTGCTGCGCTATTAGTAGCCGGGTTCGAACTCGACCATCTTCAACCCCTACGGACAAATCTTGCCATATGTTTATGTCACTCTATTCCACCAAGGTTGTGATGCATTTACAAAAATGGTTTTCACCTAATTGCTATCGATGTTGGAAACAGTATTTATTCTGTTTATCATTATTGGGACATAAAGTTGAAGCAATATATGAGAAAAATAGATTTGTTATATCTATGAGTTATGAATATGGAGTTTAGTGACATAAACAATAAAATCCTTTGAAGAAACATTAAAAAAAAAGGTGTGCGTTTCGGGACGCCCGAAAAATGTGACAATTTGAACTAAGCCGTGCTGAACTATATATTTAATATTGGATCCAAAGGTACGACGAGTACAAATAAGCATACATAGACCCAATAATATAAATCAAACATCGAAACACACGCCCCACCAGAAAACATAAAACTCACAAAACAAGTTAATGAAAGAAACCGTATGGACATCTCGGAAAACCTGAACATCCATAAATTCAAAAGTCATAATACACTTATTGAGGAACAAATACAAATCAAAACACAATAAGACCTAATATTCAATATACTATACAATACCATACACATTCCTAGAAACAATGAACAAAGGATGTAACCTGATACATCCTAAATACAGGCAAATTTAAAAAAAACATCCTGTTGATAGGAGGGGATAAATACCTGCACTGAAGCGTTCTAACCGTGTAAAAGAACAAACAAGGAGATAAAACGTTCAGTTTGAGTAGAGTCTTGAAGATGAATGCACAGGTTATGCCGATGATACAGCGATTACTTTCGTGGGGAATTCTTGGCCCGAAGTTATCAACCGAACAAACCAAAATCTCTTGTCTGTCAGCAAATGGCTGACTAATAATTTGCTTACTTTGAATATTGACAAAACAGTAGCAATTCCTTTAAAAAAAAATAGTAATAATAACCTACAAAACATTAATATCAACAAACGAAATATCAGCTATTTCGAGAAATCCAAGTATCTGGGAATGATAATTGAACATAAACTAGCCTGGAAAGTTCAAAAATAAGAAAAACCATTCATAAATGTTAGTTACTAAGGAATATACTGAATACTGTAACTCTTAAAACAGTGTACTATGCTATCATACAGAGCTTACTGCAGTACTGCATAATAGCATGGAGATCGGCATATAAAACAATTATGGAATCATTGGTTACAGCACAGAAAAACATTATGAAGATCTGCCTTTGGAAACCTACAAGATATCAATCTAATCTTTTCTTCAAAGAATTCAGAGTCCTTACAGTCACAGAACTGTACCTCAAAAACTTATTGATATTTATCCACAAAACTCGAAGTCCGTCTGATGCATTATCTTACGATGGTGTTACAACTAGAGCTGTGTCTAATATAAATATACAAGTTCCATCTTTCAACTATGAGTTGACGAGATACAGTTTAAATTATCTCGGTAAAAAATTGAACAATATTGTAGATAAATCAATTAGGGATATAAAGTTTCTCAGTTCCTTCAAATCAAAAATAACTCCGTGGACCGTTGAGAATTCCAACCAGTTGTTGCAATTGTTATATCATCCAATACAATAAAAAGTTGTATTCACATTTTCAAACTCACACACTTTATATTCAACTACTATCTACCAAGACATCTCTACTCCTCATCTTTTTTCAGCCTTTTTCTCCTCTTTCTTCTCAAATTCTGTCGCAAATAATTATGTCTGAGTTCATAGTCCTGTATTACGCGACACATAACACTTATTAACGTTGCACTAGAGACATATATTTGAAACTACGGTATTACTGTTCGCTACACACGAGCTTGCTCTGTAGTAATTTCTATTATTGTTTTGTTATATCGAGTGGTCCAACGAAAAGTATGCATCTTGCTTTTCTCCTTTTTTGTAACTTAACGCAAAAATGCTCGGACAGGTCAATTTTGCTTTTGAGGGGGACACATTTTATATGTATTTATCCACCTGTGCCTTCAACCTCCTAGCGAGGGTGAGTAACAACCCTAAAATTTTAAATGGAAATTGGGGTCGGGTGATATATCATTTGATTGATATCTAATTTATTGTATTTTCTTGAATAGTTATAAAAAAAGCAAGAACATTTAATCGATATTTTTGGTGTTAATGAAAATGCAAAAAAACGGCATTTTTATCACTACTACATTCCTCAATTTCTCTCGTGCGTTTTTTGGTTCAAATAACAACAGCGGATAAGTGTACAAAAAGAATTTAGGCAAACGTTCATTGATTCAGATCGGTTGCTTTTGAAATTATTTCAACTTTACTGTAAAAATGGTTTATTCCATTCCTGAACGAGTTGAAATTATTAAACTTTATTATCAACATAATAGTTGTGCTAGACTTACTGCTTGCCCTTAATAACAGTCATCCCGGGAAAAATGTGAATGATTCGTACGTTGCCAAGTTAGTCCAAAAGTTTGTCGATACCGGATCTGCCTGTAATGTGAAACACCAGCCACGGAAACCGATCAGAAATGACGCAGTGGAAGTCGCTGTTTTGGGACATGTTGAATTGGATCATACTCAAAGTACCCGTCAGCTTGCTGCAGCCTCAGGTGTCTCCCGTTCGTCCATAATACGGATATTAAAAACCTATAAAGTTCATCCGTTCAAAATTAAATTAGTACAGGAACTCAATGAAGATGAACTGATTTATCGCCTTTAGACTTTTTCCTTTGGGGACACTTGAAAAATAAATGTTTTGCCACGCAGCCCGAGTCCATAGAAGATCTTCGCCAATGAATTACAGCAGAGTGCGGAAGTATAACACCTGATATGCTACAGAATATTAGGAATAGATTTGAACAAAATCTGTATTATTGTATGGAAGCAAATGGGTCACTTTTTCAGCACTTGCTGAAGTAGGATTCCAGTAAGTCAATTACACATTTCAAAGTCCATTTAAAATTGTAGGGTTGTTACTTACCCTCGCTAGGGGGTTGAAGGCACAGGTGGAAAAATACATCTAAAATGTGTCCCCCTCAAAAGCAAAATTGAACTGTCCGAGCATTTTTGCGTTAAGTTACAAAAAAAGGAGAAAAGCAAGGTGCATACTTTTCGTTGGAGCACTCTGTGCTCATTTATTATATCTATGAAACAATAAATTCTATTCTATATTCTAAAAATTGAAGCTTCAAATCGTTTTTCTTCAGACCATAATGTATTTTACTTTGTTGAAATCTGATAATGCAAAACAATTGACCCATTAAAAAAATTGTGACATGCTCTGGGGGTGCGAAAGGGAAAGTTAGATGAAATGTAAATATGTGAAAATGTGTCCTCCTGTATACCATTGTTGAGTTATTTTTTTATTTTTCCTGAAAATCATTGTTCTAAAAGTTATTCAGAGTGGCTCGTTTTCAAATAAAATAATGTGTAGCTCTCGAACCACAAGCTTCAGACCATAGATTTTATTCTTCATTAAAATCTGCTCATGTAGCATGGGGCAACAATAAACAGTGATATATTTGAAAAAAAAATGGTGACATTCTCTGGGGATGCGATAGGGGAAGTAACATCAAACGTGAATATCTCAAAATGTGTCCCCTTGTATACTATTGTTGAGGTGTTTTTTATTTTTCCTGAAAATCATTGTTCCAAAAGTTATTCAGGGTGGCTCATTTCCAACTCAAATAATTTGTAGCTCCCGAACCATAAGCTTCAGACCATATGTTTTATACCTTGTTGAAATTTGTCCAGCATGGAGCATCTGATAATGCGAAACAATATAGAGTGATCCATTTGAAAAAAAAAATTGACATGCTCTGGAGTTGCGATAGGTTAAGTAACATCAAATGTGAATAGCTCGAAATGTGTCCCCCTGTATACTATTGTTGACTTGTTTCATTCCGGAGAGGTGTATATAACATGCTGCAGGTTCACGTGAAAACACCTTACCCCTTGCCTCTCATGTAGACCTACGAGTTTCTAGGTACGAAAAAAACAATAACTAACCCAGCTAATGCCGCGCAGAGAGTTGAAGTGAAACCATCAGGCATCTGTGCAACGTCTTCGAGTTGGAAGAATCGTCGCATGTTATTTCCCACTATGAATAGCAGAAGTCATTTTCGTTTGGTAGATACGACCGACCGATAAACCGGTTTCAGGGTACTTGCCCCATCATCAGTACCGAGCATTGTCTCTTCAAAACGGTTTGAACCGTCTGAGTATCACGACCAAGCACCTGCACGTCGTCTTGATTTCAGACAGGTTGGAGCCTGGCTCCCTTACCCTTTGGACTGATGTTTGCCAGATGGACAAACGGGTCATAACTGATGGCGAGTGTTGATGGTATGGCGGCATGAATGTCCTCAGAGATCAGTACCGCCCTTCACGGTGTACCCCTACCTGGCTAGGGTGGGATGGATGAAAAAATTGTTCATCTTTCAACGGAGGACATAGGGGCCTCATTCGACAGAGTGTTGGGACCTTCTATATCGAGAGAGGTCGTCTACAGTATAATCCATAGCTTCCCTGACTAATACGACCAAGCAAATATAATTCCAGCTACTCATGAACTCTTTCTGCAGTTGATTCAGTGAAATGCTCACTGCGCCACCTGCAGACAGAGCCAGGAAACAGAGAGTTGAAGTGGAATCATTAAACACCTGTGCAACGTCTTCGATTAGAAAGATTCGTCGCAAGTTATTTCCCACCTGCAGACAGAGCTAGGTGGCTCAGTAGACATCCCACTGAATCAACTGCAGAAAAAGTTCATGACTAGCTAGAATTACACAGGGTGTAACTGAATAAGTGTGAAACATTCCAAGAGGTGATTCTTCATCGAAAATTAGATAGGATCTTTCATATAAAGAAACTTCATTGGAGCATCCCTTGTTAAGATACAGCCCCTTGAAAGGGGAGCATAAAATTTATATAACAATTTTTTCCACAAGCACTAAGAAAGTTACAATATTGAGATTAACCTGACGTTTTGTACTACTAAAAAGACACTTAGCCAGTAATTTATTTGGTTTACCCCATGGTTGTAAGGGGTGGAAAACGCACTCCCTAAATTTTATTTCCAATGTAACTTTTTGTCTCATTATTTGTTTGCCATTTAAAAATATATCTCCGATAGCCTGTTTCATTCTGAACAAAAAATGTCTCTTAGATTTTTTGCCCAAAATGAACCGTTACTGGCTGCTATTTCCTGTATTGTACGTTTTTCTTTTGTGAACCTCTCATGTGTGAGAGGAAAAGTCAAAAGACGATGCACTAGAAAATTCAGCTCAGCACGTTTGTGCTGTCCAAAGTGATGTGAACTGTAGGGAATATACCCGGACGTGCTGGTTTCCTTTCTAAATACATAGTATTTTAGCCCTCCATATTGGCTCCTCATTACCAAAACGTCAAGAAATGGAAGTTGTCATTTATTTTCTAACCCATACGTGAACTTTATTGATGGAAAGTCCTCAATATTCGATTTTTTGTTATGGAATATGGCGAAAACATCATCCACATACGTTAGCCATATCCTCGAAAAATACTTTGACTTTTCTTTGGTTTCCATTTTGCATCTGCTCATGATCAAGTTTGCCTAGTAGGGGGACAGGGGATTACCCATTGTCGTTCCCTTCTGTTGTTCATAAAAGCAACCTTATACCAATATATAAATTTCGTTATTATTGAAATTATTTATCTCTAGTAATTTCGAGTTATTGTAAGGTCTGTGGAATTGGGACGCAAGGAAATGGGAAACCTGATGAACATAATGATCCATAAAAATGGGCATTCATTCAAATGAAGTATTTTGTCAAAAAAACACATATTTCTTAAAGCTGAGTTAACGACTTGGTAATTAACGGAATTCCATCCTTTACTATCGTCGGATATCCACCTCATCGATTTTTATGCCGATGATGAGCCGGATTTAACAGTGTATGTAGAAACATTCTTCGTCAAATACTAATTACAATTAAAATGTTTGGCCCGATAAGATCTATCTATTATATTTAATCTAATATAGAGCAGGATCTGTCACGTTTTAGACCATTACGTGACCCCACGAAACGACCATGTGAACATGTTCCAGTATTTGCCTTTCAATGCAATTTCAGAATTCGGAGAATAAAGTTTCAGATTCCAAGTGTGTCCAGCAGGAGTCGTGAAAATCAACATAGATTACTCGAATAAATATAAATTGAAAATCATGTAACAGTTCGGAGACTCCGTCTATTACTTTATTGAATACGGGATAAGTCATTATGTTGTTCTTAGTTTTGGCGCCCCGGAGCGCCAATTAATTTTTATTGTTGTTTTTATTTTATTTTTATCGTTGTTTTTGGCATTTGTTTCATTTTAGTATAGAAACAATTCCAAGATATCTTCAATTGATTCCAATAATATGATAGAAAGCAATTCATCTAATTTGTATACATTACATTTTTAGTCTCGACCACTGTTATCGTAACAGTAGTCGAAAAATAATGCCAATTATTTGAAGATTGACTCGATCCTTATTGTTATTTTGCCCTAGAAAATTTCCCCAACAAATTCAAATGTGATGTTAAATTAAACAGTTTGTTGCCTTGAATTATCAAGGTGACACAAAGAAAATGGGGTTTTGTTTAAAAACAATAACTATATTAAAAATGCAATGTGAATATAAACATTCACTTTCTAATTACACTGATGGAGCTTCTTCAAAAATCTAGGCGGTTTCAATGAACAACATGAAGAACAATGCCATCAACTGGATATTTATTCAATTAATTAAACGGAAGTAAGCATCATTTGAATCATAGTCCGGTCAAATTAGACTAAAGAATAAGAGTGACGGTACATAAATTTACAACAAGCTGCAAATGCGTGTAATTGTTCAAAACATAGTTAAAAATGAGATTTTAAAATTCCGAATGATTGCGATGCCTGAAAAAAAAAATGTATTCGAAGTCAAAGGTCAAAAATCTCGAAAACGGTGAGATTTATCATAAAATAACATCAGATAAAAATTGTAGATCATAAAATTCTCTACAAAACACGTATCAATACGTTTTTTCTTAGACCCACCGTTTCTGAGATACGACGAGTCAAAAAGTTGTAAAAGTTGTAATTATATGCATAAGTATGCCACGTATATGCATCTCTGAAATTGTAATTTTAGTAAAAATATTTTTCTATTGGTATACATAAGTATAAATATAAGAATATCAGGTAGAATGGAATTCAGTCCCTTAATTTGTACAGAACCACATCGTCGAACTTTAGCAACATCTTCATCTTCCGATATTCTATTTGATGAACTTATGACATTTCCTACCAGTCAACAGAAATTTCTTGCAAATACTCACAACAAATCTCGGTTCATTTCAATGTTGAAGGATAAGTTTATTGGCGACAATATATTGGTTAAACAGGCTAATAACGATGCCGACGTACTGATTATTGAAACAGCTACAGAGCAATTTAATTTGACAAATACAACTATTGTTGTTGGTGAAGATGTAGACTTACTCGTACTTCTTACTGTTCGAATTCCACCTGAAAAAACTATTTTCTTTCTAAAGCCAGACATATAATCGTGCTTATAAGGGATTGAAATATCAGGTTGAATTTTTGGAAGATTCAGACAAGTTCCTGAAAGAAATAATAATTTTGGATAAAAAATAGTTGTAATATAACTAATCGACTAAAATTTATTAAGGGCTGGAGAATTTCCATTAATGGATTGAGACAGTTATGGACCATTGTTAAATAATCTAAGTTTGAATACCTCTTCACTCGTAGGATCAACCAGGATAGTGTGGAAAACTTTTTTGGAAGCAATTCACATAGGTAATACTTAAAGAATCTATGATAGGTAATATAACTTTCAAAAACTTATTATTTTGTTTGAATGAAACTGTGTTCAACTTCTACTTCACCAAATCAATGAAAATAGAAAATAAAAACCTTCTTTATTAGATGAAGCTCTCTGAACAGCTGTCATTTGCAAAAACAAATTTGTCTGGTTTACTAGATCACATTCAGATTTCTAAGGTTGAATGGATATAGGTATTTAAGAATTACACTATACATACATACATGATGTGTAATCTTATAAATGTTATCTGAACGATTCAAGGTACATATGTAAATAATAATAATATACAAACTGTTCAAGTAAAAGTTATTTCTATGTAATACAAAGTCTTTAGGAGTAGTTGTTTTAGAAGAAACCCCCTTCCTTCTTGTGAACAAATTACTTATCTGTGAAAGATACTATAGATACACATACATACATGCATGCATGAATGTGTGTATGTTTGTCTGTAGGTACCACTAATAAATTTTATACAATCAACTGCATGTTCATTTGAGAGTTTCAGTTACTAACGTTTGTGAGTCGCTTATTGAGCATGGTTTCTTTCAATCTGATTGATCAATTTTTCTATTCAAGCGAGTTCATACATAACTTCAAACTGAATTTGATCATATTTGGAATTTAGACGACGACTCCAAATACAAGTTCAAGAAGAAATTCAAACAATATTTTTTGATAGAGAAAACATTTTATTGCGTTTCTGATTTTTATGATTGACTTTTTTTTCAAATTCTACCCTGTTCTACACTGTGAAGTATCATGGAACAAAGCTGTTATCATTGATAGAAGTGGTGCAGAATTTTGTAACAATTGGATGGTGATATTCAACAAATGAGGTATGCTGATAAAAATAAGATAATCTTTAGTTGAGGATCATACCAGACTATAATCGCCCCTTGATGAAACCTTTTAATTAGAGCTCAATTTCCCATACACCATACTCGTACTCGATGCTGCACGTTTCAGTAACCAAATTAGCATCTTATTGATTGATGTTTAATATCAATTCCACTTCTGAAGATGCTAACTTGGGTAGTGAAAACGTGTAACAAGTATAAAAATGTTTGGAGTTTAAGAAATTGGGCTCCATTCGAATGTTTCTTCTTTAACACCAAAGGTTTCAGTCAAATCTACGGCTATTAATGTAAGAATAGAGGAACATTTCTGCGTGGGTTGCAACAAACAAACGGGATTATGTTTTCCGTAAAGTGATTCTTACATTTTGTGTCAGTCAAATCTAACTCTGAATACCCTTAGCTATCACTCCTTATATTATTTGAAAGAATTACAAATAGTATCGTATCAATGTACAGAACAGTCTTTAAAATGTTTGGAAAACAAGAAACAGGTGCAATTAGCTTGTCTCCCTCCAACCTCCATTGCTGCTAATCAACATCTTTTTCGGGTATATTACCAAGTTCAAGTGTGGCTTGGTTATCAGCTAGACCCAAAAGAGTGGGGTTGGAAGTTGGTCGACAATGCATTAGAACCTATTGAGACTTTACTCCCACCTGCGCGGGAAAAACTGCTGAATACAATTTTTTGCAACTGTAGAAAGGAATGCAGCGCTAAATGAGGTTGTAAAAAAGTTGTACTGTTGTGTTCTCTGGCATGTACACATTGTCAAGGCCAGTCATGTTCTGATGCTGAATCACCAATAGTGGAGGATTCATTTGATACCAACGAGGAAACATGCGATACATCACTCTTGACGCAGTTCACCTACACCCAGGATGAACATAAAGAAGAAGAAGAAGATCAAGAAGAAGAAGACCAAGAAGAAGAACGACAAGGAGAAGTATTTGAAGGTTATGACTCAGATGAATGAATTTTTACATGTTTTTAATTTCAATCGCTCTTATAATTTCCAACCCTTCCTAATATATTTTATTATGCAAGTTTTCAATTTGACAGAATCACGTCAGACATGTGAAATAGGCCTAGTGGGGAAACCACGTTGAAAAAAACGCGCTAAGTACACTACCTCATAGGTGGCGTGGAAACGTGTGCATATAATGACGATTACAACTTTTACAACTTTTTGACTCGTCGTATCTCAGAAACGGTGGCTCTAAATAGGCCTACTGGGGAAACCACGTTGAAAAAAAGGCGCTAAGTACACTACCTCATGGGTGGCATGGAAACGTGTGCATATAATGACGATTACAACTTTAACAACTTTTTGACTCGTCGTATCTCAGAAACCTCACCGTTTTCCTGAAAATCGCGAAAAACCAATTTTCTTCAAGATTTTTGACCTTTGACCTCGAATAATTTTTTTTCCAGGCATCGCAAACATTCGGAATTTTGAAATTTCATTTTCAAATACGTTTTAAACAATTACACGCGTTTGCAGCTTGATGTAAATTTATGTACCTTCCAATGTCTAGATTGACCGGATTATTAGTATACTTTTGCCAACGTAACACAAGTCGATTTCATCCGTCAACATAGAAATTGGGCACAAGGGACCCGATGAGGTCGACGAGACCGTTTTTGCCTGGTTCTAATAGCCGATGGTTCTACCAGTGACAAAGTTATCGAAATGTTTGGAAATATGGTAGTCGAGAGGTCAGGTGAGTGGATAAGGCAGAATGCTAAATTCGTTCAGATATTCGGAAGGTGATTTGTGAAAAGTGTGGAAAGGTGTTGTCATGGAGCAAAATCGGACCCGTGCCGGCTACTGTTGACGCAATTTCTTGCAAATTGGGTCGATTCCCTGGCAATAGGATTCTGCTGTGATGGTTTGGCCCGGTTGCACGAAATTATCGTGAATCATACCAGCCGCTGATCAACAGACAGTAACCATGGCCTTTTTTATTGGGTTTTCGCCTTCGGGAAGTGCTTGGGTAGCTCATTGGTATTCAACTACGGTTGTGAACGATGATTTCTGTCGATCGTTCTAATCGTGGGGCACCCTCTTATCGAGTTCTTTGAGTTTTCCGTATGAGAGCTATCGCACTGTTCAGCCATTCCACGCATCGTTTGGGATGGGTCAGTATCCACCAGAGTTCTCAAATCCTTGGATTACTATATATCGACCACTTCAGGGCTCACCTTCGAAGGCTGAAATCTCCAGAACGCAATTTTGAAAACCACATTAACACTATTACTGCAGGTAACTAGTGATGCAATTGAACCCAGGTTTGTGTTTAATAAACACTACAAAATACAAATAAAACAGAGTCAGATGCTACAAATGCAATACGCATACATACAGTTGGTTCAGAAACCAAAGAAGGCCCAGGATGTGGAGTTTACTCCAGATCACTAAGCCTAAGGATCAAGTGGGGAATGGGAAAAATACCAGCGTGGTTTAAACAGAACGGGTTGGTATCTCAATCGCCACAAAAGAAATAACCAGAAAAGTAATTTCTGGCAAAGACATAGCAATTGCTCTAAAAGCAGACAAGCCCTATTAACCTTGAACAGACAACTTGTTACCTCCGGGCCAGTACTAGAGTGCCACCAAGATTTAGCCAAAGCCTCGGTAGATAATAACATTATCCTGAGGTGGTTGAAGGGCACGACAGGATTAAAGGTAATCGCATTGCCGATTCTTTAGCCAAGGAAACGGCTGGACTATGAATTTTAGGAGCCAGTGGCACCTATGGCCAGATGACTTCAACAATTGCGGAACCAGGCAAATGTTACACCCATGCTCAATCCCTAAAGAGATGATATGGAATCGAAGGATGCAATCTCACCAGGATCACCCTGTGCGACCCTGGGAAGCTGGCGCAGAAGAAATATCTGGCGATAACCAGGAAAAATCTACGCTAGTGGGATTTCTGACTGGCCACTGTCAATTAAGGAAACACTTCCATGATATGGTGCTAGTGAACACACCTTCATGCAGGATGTGTGAACAGGAAGAGACTGTCAGGCATGTCCTATGCGAGTGCCCGGAGTTATCGTCAATAAGAGAGTGTGTCCGGGAAGTCTTGGCCTATACCTGCCGATATAAAGGAAATGTCTCCCAGTGACTTGTCCACTCTCCTGGATTGGAAAGGATGGACGATGACCTAGGAGGAGAACTCCTCGGGAGAATGTACAATGGGACACAAGTGGCCTAAGTGATGTGGGCTCACATTCACCATCCCTACTCTACAGACAGGAACACTATCACTGCCAAATGCGTGATTGCGTTTTTGGGCTGTTTCGGTAGCGCTTTGGTTCAATTTGAATTCGTAGAGATAAATTGGGCAAACATCGCTCAACGATATCATCTAGTAATGAGGTGAAGAGACGTAAAACATTTGGAAAAAAAATCAACAGCATCAATGTATAGATAAGGAATTCCCTGTCGTTCAGTTTATACCACGACACAATAGAATAAATATTTATTGAGATATGGAGCTACAAAAACACGTGACATTAAAACAGACGAAATTTTTTAAATAACCTATTACTTGTATCGATAGATTATGGATATGATTATTCTTGGTCAAAAATACTGGACATAATAGAGAATATGTGAAAGCAACCATTCGATAAAACTGAGTTCGTTTTGAAAAATGTATTCTGATTTATAATATTTCGCTGAGATAAAGAGAAAAAATGAGAGAATAAGTTGATTCCCGTCATATGAAAATCGATGGAAGTTGAACTCGAAATTATTTCTTGAATCAAACTGTGCCATTTTTCTCAGAACATCTAGGTACCTACTGACTTTTTGAAAAAAGTATAATCTTTCAAAATAATTTCGAAAAACGTGAACGTGACTGGATCTTCTATAAAAGTAGGATAGCCAAAGTTTCCCAGAATACGTACTTCGAAGAAATGAATACCCTGTTGTATACATATTTTTTTAAGATAAACCACAAGCAATACAGGGAAATCCTT
The DNA here is from genome assembly GCF_000500325.1 of Leptinotarsa decemlineata. Taxonomy (NCBI): domain Eukaryota; kingdom Metazoa; phylum Arthropoda; class Insecta; order Coleoptera; family Chrysomelidae; genus Leptinotarsa; species Leptinotarsa decemlineata. The sequence continues at coordinate 17,686 of NW_019292856.1, forward strand.
AAGGCACTCTCAGAGCGGTGCCTGTGCGAAAGTAGCGATTCACATTGGATTTGAATCCAAATGGATTTACTCTCCAACGTTGAATCGTTGGAGATTAAATCCATTTGGAAAAACATTCTCAGGAAGTTTATTCCACATAAAAGCAGTTCTCCAGATGAAAGAGTTCTCAAACAGTGAAGTTCGAGATGTACTGAGTTGAACATCAAAATAATGGTGAAATCAAATGTGCCAAGTCACTTGAACACTTTCCTTGGAAGTATCTATAGAAGAGAGACAAATCTCCAACCTTTCTTCGATGTTCCAGGCTATCAAGGTTTTACGTTATGTTCGCGTCTCCAATCAGGCGGATGGTTCTTTTCTGGATGTAATCCAGCAAATTCAGGGTATGTTTGGGGGAACAATACTCCAGAGAAGGTCTGATCTGAGCTTCATGAAGCATCAAAAGTTGCTGAGGGATGTACATTTTTCGGTTCGGAGCTTTTGAAGCAGCTTTCGCAATTCCAGCGACGTGATTGTGCCAAGACACATTGATGTCCATTTCAACCCCCTACAAACAATATTATATCCGGTTCGGAGACATTTGTCTTCTTGGAGAAAACCGATGCCTGGGTTTTTGTGGTATTGAAATGAACCTGGTTACTTTCACCCCAATTCGAAATCACTCCCAGATCCTCATCAAGATGTGCAACCTCCTGCTGTCGGTGAAGATGTGCCTCCGTAGCCGATGTCCTAGAATCCAAATAGAATAACAAGACAAGTGTGATGTCATCAGCAAAGCATTATATTGGATTCTTGGTTTTTTCCAATAAGTCGTTGATGTACAATATCCAACTAGCAATTTAGTATTTCATAATAGTTGCGAAAACGTTTCGGAGGAACAAATTATAAAACTGTATTTCTCTCAGAAATGTTTTCAATGTGTTTATAAAACAGCTATAAATACGAATTTGGCACCGTTTTATAAAACATTATAGTCTTTACCAGTATTTTGTAAGGCCTTTTACAAACACTATAAAACAGTTTTATAAAGATTTTGGCAGTTACTATAAACTTTTTTTAACACTCTTGAAAAGTAATTTTGTAAAGACTTCTCTTACTGCAGTTTTGTAATATATTGATGCGATAGTTATAAAATAATCAGAAGACAATTTCATAAGAGTTTTTTAGTAGTTCCAAGTGAGCGTTATGAAATATAATACAGCCAAAAACGATAACAATAAAATAAAAAAGTGTTGAAAATGTGTTCTTGATGGCGCAAGAAGTAACTTCGTATTGGACACTAGGAAAATATAATAGATATGTCACCAACTGAAAACTAACAAATAGAAAGGTTGAAGTCATTTTAATAATATCACTTTTGTACTTTTAAAACCGTTAAAGACATTGTTCGTGCATCAAAGATTGATATTTTTACTGCGAATGAAATTTTATCAACAGATATATGGCCTGTTATTAGCAAAATTTGAGCGCGCCACTCATTTATTAATGCTTCTGCAGAAAATTATTAATTAAACAAAAATCCACTCTGTCGACGTATTAATTTTCTAGTCGCAAACTTAACTCACTTTATTCTAAATAATATAATGTTACAATATCTATGTACTTTTCAGCTGTAAATATCACTATATGTGAGGTATTTCATATTTCCAACTCATCTAATTTCAGCATTCCGGATTGCTATCATTTAAGATGGTGTCGTTCTATAAAATAAATTGGTATCAGTAGCAACCATTTCAACGTTGTTCACCTACTATGCTACCCCTATAAAACTGTTAAAAAACACTTAGTTCTGGGACTGATGGTATTGCGGCAGAGTCGAACTACTTTTAAAGCTATAGGTTCCTACAAAGTGCTTGTATGAATAAAGAATTTGTCACATATAGTTTGGATAAATATTATCTATCGGGATGTTTTGGCTAAAAATCTTCTTTCATATTATAAAGGTTTATCGACGAGTTTTAACCATTATAATAACCTTTTCCTGTTTTTCTCAAAAAATAATTGAAGCACTGCTAGGTTACGGCGTGGGATAGTTTAAAGTGTTTTTTTAGTACTCCCAATATACAGAACGACTCAAAAAGCTTTCAATTTTTTTTATGGAACATCCAGTCATTTCTTCGTCTATTATTTGATTCTTTTTGAACATCAACCCTATCACTGCAAAACATATTTTCGTAACATATTTTCAGTCTTCGTCTAAACGAACCAATTTTCTTAATTTTTTCCAATGACCAATATTACACGACATTACTAATAGATATAGTTATTAACACGCTAATCAAATAAAACTGATGAATTAATATACTTTCATTACACGACATCTAATGTCAATGTCAGCTGGTTGTTTTCAAATACTGCATTTTATTCTTGGCCACAGCAAATAAATATTCGCGAAAGCAATTAAAACAGTTATATTAGTGTTTTGTAATTGTAGTAAATATACCATACTATAAAATAGTTGGGAAATTATCATTAAAGCTACAGGAAACATTTATAAAATAAGCTTGAGATAATTTTATAACTATCATAAAAATATCTCAGAAAGGTGCTGTGAAACTGGTAGAAAATAATTTACTTTTATAAAAAAATAAGTTTTATAAGTCAGTTGTGAAAACGTTGCTGTGATAATTTCGTGACTATTTCATGATGGTTTTTCAATTTTATTCCATAAACGTTTCTACGACAAATTGATAAAACACTTTTATTGTCTACAACTGTCTTGTGTTCACAGCTTGTCTAATATAATCAGTTAGCATTTTGGAAGTAATTATAACAATACATAAAAAATGTAACAAAAACGTTTCTGCAAATCCTTTTCAGAATCACCTCTTTATAAGGAAACAAGTTTGTGAAATGCTGCTTCAAATGATTATGCTGACGAAACTATGAGAAATTTTGAAATTTTTCATTAATTTGTTTTCAATTAGCTTTTGCTTCCATAGGCAATACGTCTACAGCCAATTCGATAGGATAGTCTTGTACTTATCACGGTATATTATATCTCTCTCACATATACTCTAGGTTCTAGGGGAAGGAAATTGGAGAAAGCGTTCTGACCGAATATGTTTGTGAATATCATTTATATCAATATAACTGATATCATCGTCTGTTTCTTGTCAAATTTATCAAGGTAGGGTGTTTCCGATGCCGCAATATGTAATTCAGAGGAATGTGATATTTTTGTGATACAAGCTCTTTACTCGTCAAATATCAATAAAACAGACAGAGTGATAGGTGAAATACAACCGACAAAAAAATTACAGTAGGTTAGTAGGTTTCAAGTGATTGATTATGGTCATAGAAAACTGTACCTACACCTGTAAGAAAGAGATATGATTATATAACAGGGTCTTTCACGACGAGCGTTCGTAAGGAATATATGAAGAACGATTCGAAATAGAAACTTGAAATTTTGTGGTAGAGAGTTTTACAAAATGTCCTTCTCAACTGAAATATTTTCAACTTTTGGCCTCTTTCCGTTATACCGGAAGCTGAGGGCAACTTCCTTATTTCAAATGGAACACCCTGTATGTTATCACGGTTTTGAATTTCTCAGCACATTTTAGGCCCACTTTGTATAACAATGCCTACACCCAAATTTGTCAGTTTTCGAGATATTAATTTTTTTCTGAAAAATTTGATAGTTACAGCACCACTCCGAAAAAATCATAACTGATAGACAGTAACAGTTGAAAATGTGAAATTTCACAGAATCACACCTTAAGCCATCAAGTCATGAAAAGGTCCATGGAATTGTCGAAAATAAATAACGGAGTGGTCGAATTCAGAATAAGTTTGTTACGTTGACACCAAGCACTGAATTTATCTATTATTTTATTTATTTTGTCTGACAACTCAACTTCGTTTTTGTCGGCCACAGTAATTACAGTGTCATCCGCAAACATGGTTATGTGACACTCAGAAAAGAATTCAGACAGGCCATTTTTGGATATTACGAAAAAAAAGATATCAAATTCATGAAGAATGTCCTATATCTAAAATACATCCCTGGCAAGATATATCCGATTTTGGGAAATAATTGAAATGTAAATCATTCGAAGCAATACCAAACCAAGAAAGCTTTGAAAACAAATGAAGCAACAGGAGGATTGACAGACAGTTGACATGACATATGTCAGTGGTAATAGTGATACAAGTTGTTACCAACTTCAAATTGTAAAAAAATTCTTGAGAAATTTCTACCTGTGGGTAGAATTTCAACAGCAAAGTTAGGATCAATACATTTGAATCAAATGTATTGAGTACATTATTCTATTAATTCCAGGTCTGATAGATTCATTGAAATATTGTAACATGGATTTTTAATCAACGGCAAAAGGTAGGAATATATCTCACTGGCATGATTATTATCTATATATTTTATCAATGCATTTTTATTTTCACCGATGAAGGGCATTTCAAGAAAATACCTTTTTGTTGAATGTGTTTCACTTGGTAAGACGTTAGTGGAATCAACATTCATATGGTGGTCAAACTTGTTGACATGCTCGGCTAGAGCGTATCTTTCAGGATATTGTCTTCAATCACTTTTGTGAGAGGTTATTCTGGAGCTTAATGTTCTTTACTTTAAACCAACATAGTTTTTGTTTGTCAAACGTCAATATATATAGATAACTTTTGTCCAATTTCTAATGAGATTTCATTCGCATTTTATGTTCTATAATTACGTTTTCATCTATAATATGAGGTCCAATACATACTTTAGATATAGTGCTATAACTTTTAGTCTTTTCTTAAGAGTTGGTTCATGTGTCTTATTCCATTTTGCTGTAATTAATCAGCATTACCTAACCAGTGAGTCTGTCTACTTCTCATGTTATTTTTTCTCGTCAACATCTGCAAATATACAAGTCTATATGTTGAAATGCAGGTCAATGCAGATATAATTTATGTAATAATAGACAGAAAGGATCCATGGGGATTGTATAGTTCGTAATACTGTTTTTCCTATACACGTTGAACTGATATTTATTATTTATTTTTGTAAGAGTGAGATCTAGATTTCGATTGAGACCTTGGTAATATTTTTGTAATTGTAGGTACAGCTTTAATCGCCGTTCATAAATGACATCAACTATATAACTTTGTATTTAAGAATTTGTTCGTCAAACTGTAACAGTTTACTTGAGAATGGTTTTATAAACCGTAGTCTACAGCTAGTTGAATTTCAATATCCGTCTTGATTATTTTTCCAAAAATATCATCGTTACTTAAAAATTTGACTTAAAAAAAATACTCAAATATGAAAATTGAAATAATTACAAAAAATTTGAGATATTGAAAAAAATTAATTCTTATCACAATACGCTTTGACTTTGATATTTTTAAATTTGACTTTCAATTTGTTACACTCAATGACATTTCGTTATTGTACAAATCATTGAATTTTTGGCGAAAAAGGGCTTTCACGAATGAAGAAAAAAGAGATATGATACGAATTTATTTCAAATACGATAGAAACAGTGTTAGGACATAGGAAAATACGGAGACAGAATGGACCAGGAAACTGAAGAAAATTTTATAAATTAGGTATATATTGCCCTAATTTCAGTACGGAACTGAAATCTCTTCGAAACAAGCCGAGATATGTGGAAATGTATCAGTCTCCTAACAAGGTTAATTCACAAGTGATTGATCCACCTTCTTCTTTTTCAGTGCGGTCAAATGACTTAGGTCATTCTTGCCCCCCAAATAAGAGTTGCAGCCCTCGTAGTTCTGGTTCCCTTTCAGTGGAAGAGCTTCATGAAGCAAGAGCCGAATAGCTCTTCTTCACTTGGAAGGATCTATCGCAGCTTGAAAAATGGTTTTTATGGAGATTCTGTGAAACATGTTCTTCCTTACGAATCAGTAGAGAGTTGTCCTGAAAATCTAGAGAAGAAAATGGGATTGGATAATTTAGGAAACACTTGCTACATGAATAGCATTTCACAAGTGTTGTTCATGACAAACAATTTCAAGAACGAGGTTTCAATGATGAACAAGAACGGGAATGTTTCCTACTTATTCTTCAAACTCAAACACCTGTTCATGCAGCTGCAGTTTCGTAAGAATGCATCATCTTTCCCTCCAAACGATTTCCTGGAGTTTTTTAAGTGAACTAGATACTCGTTAGGACAACAAGAGGATTGTTCTAAATTCTTGGGATTCTTGTTGAATACTCTCCGTGTGCAAAACAATAGCAAAATCAATACTCCTGACCGCTCTGGATTGAATGTTTCCGTACAGTCCATCTTGTCTTGTGTTTGTAAATCTTTTCCTGTAGAAATCCTCACTTGTTTACTTTGTAGTGAATGTTCAAGAGGTAGCGAAAACTTATGTGAATTTCTGGAACTTCATCCAGCTTTCCCTAATATGACTAATAACCACTCCGTGCAAAGCTTATTGTTGAATCATTTGAAAATGGAATTTTTAACAGGTGAAGATCGACTGTATTGCCAAACATGCGTCAAACTAACTGACTGTCATAAGGAAACAAGTATAGCTGAGGCACCAGTCAATCTAATAATAAAACAAACAAATTCAACCTCTGACTCAACCTCTCAAACAAACTCAACCTCTGACGTAAGCAAGAAACTCTTTGGAAGGTTCGAAATAGATGAACATTTCAATCTAGCAGACCACTATTATAATATTCATACAGTCATTGTTCACTGTGGTTCTGGCGTTGAATTTGGTCTGTAAAAATTAATAATTTGTAGATGAACCCGGAGAAATCTACACGTCAAATTTCCTCCGAAATGAATATTTGTCAAACAAGTGCTTGGAGACATATAAAAAAAGCGGTTTATAATGTTACAATTTTTTTTTAAAAATGATAACTTATGATACATCATTGGTTTTATTGAAAACAGAAAGAATCTAATGTAGCGCCTATGAGAAAAAATAAAGTTGATGGTGGTGGCCGGAAAACGAAACGTCGGATAGCAAATCTGAAAACTCCATCATGTAGCAGGGAGAAAGTGGCAATATGGATGTGCAATTTATTTTCGAACACTTCGAAGAATAAAGCCAGAAAAAAATAAAAACCATTTTCCGTAATTTCTGTTTTTTCCGGATATCTCCGGAAATACTCAGAATTTCAGAACTTTCTCAACGGTGAATGCGCAACTTTATCCCAATTCAACCATCTTCGTATCTCTCATATTTTCCGAGATCCCAATGGTGAGGATCGAATTTCAAACACCCTGTATATATAAAGGATATACAAGTTTTCAGAACAAGTAACCACATATTACAACTTTCTACATTTCCATTGAGATGACGACTACGCTCTTCTATATTACATAATTGTGTATATCAGTGATGCCCTTTTGCGTACATATACAGGGTGATTCAAAAGTACTTTGACAAACTTCAGGAGGTGATTCCTCACAATATTCTAATATGAATTGTCCAAATAAATAAATGTCTGGAAACGCTTCGTTTCCAAGATACAGGATGTTGAAGTTTTATTTTCGTTTTCTTCAAATAACTTTTGAAATACTGAATTTAATTGAATGAAACTTGGTAATAGGAGGTTTTTGAGTTGTCGAATTCGAACCTGATGTTCTTATTGCTCTTACTCGTAGGGGGCGCCTCCTATACGTCTTTTTCTGTTTTAAAGATTGATAACTTTTTTGGGCGTACTTCTAGCACATTTTTCAGTAAAAAAATCGATTCCTCTATCATATCTACGAAAATAAGCTACCCTTGTTACTAGTCGCTGTAAGCAACCGTTTTCTAAATATTTGGACTTGAAAACTTCAAGTCGATTATTTGATAATCGATGCATGTTGAAGTTATTACGAATATTTTGCTTTTTTCACAAGAATGCTTTGGAAATGAATTTGACGTTTTACTCGTTTGGAGAGGTCATTACTGTTGGGTACGTTCCTTTATGACATCCTTAAGTGAAATAGTTATTTTTGTATCAAGGGTGCATAATCAATATTTGTTTTAATGAAATTTGCAAGAAATGTCAACATATTATTTCAGGAAATTTTGAATATGTAGGATAAACTAAAATAAACGAAACTAAATTGTATTCAAATGAATTGTTGGAAGTGTCCACCTTCAGCAAAGATACAGGCAGTCAGTCGTCTAGTCATTGAATCTCGTACCCGCTCAAAAATTATTGGTGTGTTTCTTATTGTTTCACAGGCGTCTGCTATTCGGTTTTTTAGATCTCCCTCGTTCACTACTGGAGTCTTATAAACTAGTGACTTCAAATGTCCCCAAAAATAAAAATCTATCGGGTTTAGATCTGGGGACCTTGGTGCCCACGCCTGGTTAGGTTCTTTTACACCCCTACCGATCCATCGATTTGGATAGACTGTGTTGAGGAATTCCCTGGCTACAACGCTAAAATGGGCCGGAGCCCCATTATGCATAAACCACATGCGGATACGAATTTCTAATGGTACATTCTGAAGTAGTCCCGGCAATTCATTTTCTAAAAAGTGTCTGTAAGTTGCGCCATTCAGTCGGAGCGGAAGAAAGAAAGGACCTATCAAGTAATTATCAATTATTGCCTCACATACATTTACAGAAAATTGATACTGATCATGCCTTTCACTAACTGCGTGCGGATTTTCGAGAGCCGAAACATGGTTGTTATGAAAGTTTGTGATAGCATTTCGGAAGAAGTTTGCCTCGTCCGTGAAAAGTACATATCTTAAATATTGAGGATTTCCAGCCAATTTTCTCAAAAACCATTGTCGTCGGGGAAAGTCTCGTGGCAAAAGAGCTTACAGCGACTAGTAACAAGGGTAGCTTATTTACGTAGATATGATAGAGGAATCGATTTTTTTACTGAAAAATGTGCTAGAAGTACGCCCAAAAAAGTTATGAATCTTTAAAAAACAAAAAGACGTGTAGGTAGCGCCCCCTACGAGTAAGAGCAATAAGAACATCAGGTCAGAATTCGACACCTCAAAAACCTCCTATTACCAAGTTTCGTTCAATTAAGTTCAGTATTTCAAAAGTTATTTGAAAAAAACGAAAATAAAAATGAAATTCCAACATCCTGTATCTTGGAAACGAAGCGTTTCCGGACATTTATTTATTTGGACAATTCATATTAGAATATTGTGAGGAATCACCTTCTGAAGTTTGTCAAAGTACATTTGAATCACCCTGTATAGGTACATCTAGAATAAATATAAATTTACTCATATTTCAACAGAGATACATCATCGCATTGTCCCTATTCAAATAGGCATGGTCTAAAACCATATTTTCTATTTCTACTAGTGTGAATTGACTGACTACATATAATTTTGGATCTCCATGGGTTAGGTCTACGAACCACATCTTCATATACTGATTATATACTCATACATTACTATATTGTAACATACTATTACACGTTTAACCTCCAAACCCATCGTTATAAAAACGCTAGACCATAATAATAATCTCGATTGTATATAATGAAAATGTTTTCACCACATAGCCAGTGGAACAAGCTGACTTTAATAACGCAAAATAAAATCACGACTTCAGATTTTGTGGTAATTTATGTGGTGAACTCGCATTTTATTTCTACCGTGTATGTTTATTACTTCGAGGCTTGGGATAGATAGCAAGGATAATAAATAACGACGTGTGAGAGACAGGTACGCTTATAGTGGGTAATTAGCTCAAAACCAACAAACCATGGTAATAGTCATGCATGACCATGTAAGATATCGGAGGATGGGCTGAGAAGAGTGAGGAGTTAGTATGGGAGATCATTTAAATTGAGTTTTCTGATATATTATCAATCAGTGAATATTGACAAAATGAGGGAAATTTGTTTTTTATCGACCTTTTTTTGGGTGATTGTTACCTTCCACAATCTGAAAAAATATAAAAATTATAATGGAGAACTTTATACAAGTGTAGAAGGGCAAACTTTTTAGTTTACCCCGATAAGTTACTGCGTAAAAATCAAAGTATTTTTCACAAAGAAAAATCTTCTATTTATCAGTAACTTGTCGTATTTCACAATTTTGCCTATCAAAAAAAT
>NW_019292856.1:28014-45027 GCF_000500325.1 Leptinotarsa decemlineata
ATTTCCTTTAATATAATTTTTATGAATGCATATTCTTTTGGCAATTATCCCACTAGCGCGCCTCTGGCTCAGTATTTATCCGTCGATAACAATGGACAAATCCCTTAAAACAGGGTGATACCTACCTGCTCTTTATGAAACGACATAATTTTGCAATGCGGACTAGGGAAGTGACAGAATTTATTGACGGATCACCCTGTAGCGCTTTTGAATACTTAATGAGATTTTATTACTCTACACTCTTTTGAAATAGACTATAATTTCAGCATTCCGGATTGCTATCATTCAAAATGGCGTCGTTCTGTAAAATAAATTGGTATCAGTAGCAACCATTTCAACGTTCGTTGTTTACCTACTATGCTACCCCTATAAAACTGTTAAGAAAAAAGCTTCTTTCAGATTATAAAGGTTTATCGACGGGTTTTAACCATTATAATAACCTTTTCTTGTTTTTCTCAAGAAATAATTAAAGCACTGCTAGGTTACGGCGTGGGATAGTTTAAAGTATTTTTTTAGTATTCCTAATATACAGAACGACTCAAAAAGCTTCCAAAAAGTTTTTTTTATTGAATACTCAGTCATTTCTTCGTATATTATTTGACCCATCTCGAACTGAGTCTAAAGCTATTATATCCCCCAATGAATGTTCAAAATGGCCACCATTGAGTTATTATTCATTTTTACTCATACATCCAGCATCTGTCCTTTTCTGTTTCTATTTCAGATTATAATAAACTGGTACTTGCCATAGTAGAAGTACTTTCACCAATTGTCGTTGGATTCAACTCAATATTGTTTTTTGATTCTTTTTGAACATCAATCCTACCACTGCACAACATATTTTCGTAATATATTTTCAGTCTTCGTCTAAACGAACCACTTTTCTTAATTTTTTTCCAATGACCAATATTACACGACATCATTAATAGAGATAGTTATTGACACGCTAATCAAATAAAACTGATGAATTAATATATTTTCATTACACGACATCTAACGTCAATGTCAGCTGGTTGTTCTTAAATACTGCATTTTATTCTTGACGACAGCAAATATATATTAACAAAAGAAATTTGATTTTATAACAGTTACATTAGGGTTTTCGAATTGTAGTAAATATACCATACTATAAAATAGTTGGGAAATTATCATTAAAGTGACAATATGGTGATGAAAATAAAATGGTGTTTGAAAGCATTGTAATAAAATAATCTCATTAAAGCTACAGGAAACATTTATGAAATAAGCTTGAAATAGTTTTATAACTATCATAAAAATCTCTCAGAAAAGTACTGTGAAACTGGTAGAAAAGAATTTACATTTATAAGAAAATAAGTTTTATAAGTCAGTTGTAAAAACGTTGCTGTGATAATTTCGTGACTATTTCATGATGGTTTTTCAATTTTATTCCATAAACGTTTCTAGGACAAATTTATAAAATACTTTTATTGTCTACAACTGTCTTGTATTCACAGCTTGTCTAATATAATCAATTAGCATTTTGGAAGTAATTATAAAATACCAATAAAATAAAACTGTTGCAGCACTATGAAATAATAGCAAGTCAGTTAGATTAAAAATACATAAAGATATATTAAAAATATATTAAAATACCTAGAAGGACATAGTAGCGACAAATGAAGATTGCCACGTGGAGTATATTTATGATCATTCTGATCTAAAAAATGATAATAGTGGTGATATTTATCAGAGCACTTCTGAGAAAACAGAGTCGAGCTAATGGGATCTGAAAGGAGTGTTCAAAGAGGCACTTCAAGATGTTGCATATATTCTTTAAACTCAACCACTGAATAGAAGCAGTGTTGCAAAAGAAATCTTTTTTTTTTGTAAGGAAATTATATTGAGTGACTTGATATCAGATGGTAATATATTATACACATGATAGTCTGGTGAATTTCTTTGGGAACTGTAAGCCTGTACTAATATAATCTGATCGTCTTGTATCATAGGAATTTACTTGAGAAACATTGACTTTAGACATAAGGCAACTTTACTTCTTCAAAACTATTGTGAGGCAACACAAAAATAAACATGAACTTAGAAAAATAGAAGACCATTATGCAACTCGCCACAAAATGAATTCAACCTATGTACCAAAATCAGAGAAAAATACTTTACAAAAGTGTTATACTAACTTAGCTCCTCGGCTGTATAATCTTATTCCAGCACATATCAAAACTATCTTTGGCATTGATATGTTCAAAAATAAGCTTAAAGCTTGGATCTCAGGTTTGCCTAGAGTACAGATATACCAATATGTTGATGTGCAAAATACATATTACTACAATGTATAAATGTCTGTAGAAGATGTATGTATCTGTAGGTCAACTTCTCCATAGTGATTTCTAGTTTGTAAGTTGTATTTTTGTTCACTCAAGTAGCCCGTCTTTCTTGTTGATGCGTTGCTATTGGCCGAAGTGCAATCCTGTTGATGACGTTACATTGCATTGCACTGTTGCCACCTTAGCATCGTTTAGTATGGGATTCCAAATCCGGTTAAGTGTGATCGCCTCCTTTTCTGTTGTAGTTTTCCGTATGTTTATGGATTTCTATGGCTTCCCGTACAACCCGACTGTGGTATCCATGATCGAGTGCAAATAGTTTAACATCTTCAAACAGTATCGTATGATGTCCTTCACTAAACGCGTGTTCTGCTACAGCAATACGTGGCGGGAGGCAGTGTCTACATAGTCATTGCATGGATCTCCTGAATGAAATGTCTACGAATTTCATAGATTTTGCTCTCTGACCACGTAGTTTTCCAGGTACAACTACTTCAAACCTTTTAGCTCCACATTCCATAATATACCTCAAGACACCATAACATTCTCTTCTTACAGCAAGACCTCCAATAAGCCTAAACCTCAAGGATTCTGCCTGGGCGATAGCGCAGAAACCACGATTTGCCACTTTTTCTACGTACAAAACAACGGAGTTCTCGGGGAAACGGAATCGGCCATTGCACAACTGAAGTTAACTCGCAGATTTTTCTGTTCTTCTCGCCCAAGACTCTGTCCGTTCTCGTTGCCATAATGAAAATTGCAGTACGCGTTCAGTTGCTGGATTATTATAATGACTAGTGATAAGTGATAATAGTAACGGCCGCTTGATGACCGCACTATATATTTTATATATACAGAGAATCATTTTAACGAAACCAGCAACAAATAACATTGATATCCACCAATTCAAATAAAAGAAAAAACTGGAAACCCCTTTTTACCCAATTCGCCTTCAGCGATGTCCTTTAATCCAGCGACAACAAACGCTCGTTATTTACTGTGGGAAAGCGAATCTGTTTCGAGGTTTTTGCATTAATAAAGCCTCTGGGAAAGCTCACTCTTTGTGCTCTAGTTGTTTTGAAATATTTCAATTCTTTTGGTTCCCTGCATCTCGTTGATATAATTGATGGGTCGACAGGGATTTGAGAAATAATATAATGGGATTATTTGGTGGTGAGGCCTATTAATTTATATTTTTCTATGGAAAGTAAGAGAAAATCCTTACAATTCGAAGAAATCAACACATGATTGCTGCAAAAACGATCGGTACTTCTACATCAATAACTATGAGTAATTCACAGAGCAAGTTGGGTACTAAGATATATCTGTAACGTGGAGACCGATTAAGTTAGGTAAGGTTAGGTCCACCGCAACCGCAAGGGTTTACTGTGGCTTACATCTATTTACTCTCGACCAAATGAACCCAGGTTCTTAACTAAGCTGATAAGTTTGTTTGGTGAGTGGTTTTTCAGGTCAGATGGTAAGAGTACGGCTCTGCCTAACTCTGAAAACCTGTTTGGGTCTCCAGCGGGACAGTCACAAAGTATGTACTTTGCTGTTCTATCGTTTTCCAAACAGAGGCGATACACAATGTCTTCTGACAATCCGAATCTCTGCATATTATGATTCAAATGACAATGATCTGTAAGAAGGCCTGTTAGACATCGTAGTTGATCCCTACTGTAGTCCAACAACTGTTTGGTATCAAGCTTCGAAGGGTGAATGAACGCCTTGGAGTGAGCCAATCCTGGAAGATTCTGCCAGAAGTTTATAATTCTTTTTGCCATCCAGGTGTTCAATCTTTGTTTGGCAAAGTCTGAAGCGATGCCAATGAGAGGTTCTGGTCCAATGAAGCTGTTTATAGCACCCTCCTTTCCAAGGGAGTCAGCACCCTCATTGCCTTCCAGGCCACTATGGCCAAGAATCCAGAACGGAAGTCTTCCTATCGAAGAGAGTCGTTTTTGGCAATTTGCTACCAATTTAGACGTTGCTCGGTAGGGGTCAAGAGCTTCCAACGCCACTTGACTGTCCGAGAATATTTTATTGACGTAAATTTCCACTTGAAATACAGTCGCATAGGTTCCTAGGCAGGTTCATATCTCTGGTGTCTTTGATCCATCTGAGAACCAACAACTTTCTGCTCTTAATATTTCCTTTTCCCGCAGGATCCAGTCCTCTCTACTCAAGAACAGTACTCTATAAAACAGTTCGAAGTTGTTCATGCGAAGGTTTTTTTGATCGAAATTCACGAAAAATAGCATGGCATGAGCCAATCGATATGCTGACATTCTCAGCAACTTCTCAAATAGAGATTCGACAATTTTCTGCTGGAGCGTCCATGGCGAGCGTCGTCACTCACATCTTCTCGACATTCTTGAGAAGCTTGTACCACATTGTTTTTTGTCTCAGAGTACAATCACCGTATGCCACTGTCAAAATTTCAAATGGTTTTGAGCAGTCAATTTCATTCTTTAAACACGTATTTGCGAAAAAGTTTTGTGAATGAGATAGATCAGAGAGTTAGCATGTTTATACAGATAACTTTCAAGTTGACTCGGGATAAAATTGATTATCTTGAAGTAGGTAGAAAAGGCATGAATTGTTTCTGCTGATGTGTGAACGACGCATTCCTCTGTATTCAAAAAGAGAAAAAAACCACTGCAATAATGAGAAAACGAGTTCAGGGCAGTCAGTGAGGTGTGATTACAATTCAGAGTAAATTTATACCTCATCACAGTAGGAAGACTCGTTACTCTTTATGTGGTTAGTAATATCACTTCGGTAAGTTGTGAAGAGATGTGGGCCGAAAGTGAAGCCTTGGGGAACACTATTTTCAAGTTTGTTGCCAGCAACTCTATTAGAACTTTTTATAGAGTTTACCTATATGATTACCAAACCAGATAGTGAAAATATCCAACCAGATCATTTTTGGAAACTTAGATATCGGTTGCTCAAGTAGGTGAAAAACTGAATTGACTTGAACACATAACTAAAAAAGGTTATACTGAAGTATTGCTTTGATGATCGATCTGAATGATCTTTCAATTCATACCACGAAATCTCAAAATTTCAATGATCCATTTCAATTTTTCAACGAGAACATTTGTAATTATCGAAACCATGAGAGAAACTAGTACGATAAAACCACGAGTCCGTAGAACGAGTGGTTTTATATTTTGTTGGTTGGTCGAACAAAGTTTGAGTTGGAAAAACTGACATTCATCTGGAAACATTTTTAGATCGAATGTTATTCGTGAAGATTATTTCCAGCTGAATGCATGGATATGAGAACAAGATATTAATTCTCAAATTTAATCAGTTTCATCACCTGGATAACGATATATCTTAAAAGGAACACTTGTTTGAAAGCACAATTATTATGAACGGAGTATCTAAATGACTTCACTCATATTTTTGATTAACAGAATTTCATTGTTGAAATCTATCGTGCCTTGACTCATTCAATGCGCCAAAATGCTTTAACTCCATTGGTTCATTTTGATAAGAACAGTGAGTGATCGAAATTGTGAGAACATAACTAAGCTTCAAGAGACACGTATGATTCTAGAATAATGCAACTAGATATTTTATGGCTATTGGGAAAAAATTGTTATCGTTTTGAAACTGTTTTGGTGGCCTTGTCTTTAACATTTTCATTTTATTGGAATGAAGAAAATAATCATTATACAATTTGGATATTCGTTTTATGTATATCGTCTGTGTAGTTTTAGTTATCTAAAAAAACCTCAGATGTTTTCAGAACTATTTTCAATGGATGACTCTTCTTCAAGGATCCCAACTCACCCATTCCGTTCAGAATGAATTGTTCTTCCTGACGTCATCCCACTTCGGTTGTAAAAATGAATTTCGTCTATGTCGACCTTTTGTTAGAAACGAATAACAACAATAAATATTTGATCGACTTTCTCTTTGGCGGCATAGTGTCGCTCTTCGAAGACATTGAGGAACAAACAGGTCAGAGGTCGCGAGATTTCATTTTTTTCTCTTGTTCGCCGACACTGACCGGTATTATGTAACCGGTTGATTTGCCAATTCGGATGGGAAATTCAAATATTTTAAGATAATTGCTCGTGTGAGATATTATTGTGACAATAAACCAAAATGGATGCAATTGTTTACCATTACGTCATGGAGAGTACATTGTGAAACTTAATATTCTCAGGCTTCGAGTTGCCCGAACTCCCACACCAAGAAATGTATGTCAGAGCATTGGAAAAGTGAATGTTTATGTGGTATATACAGCATATTGATATTACAAACTGACAAAATACGTTCTTGATATTGTGTTTTCTGAGAAAAACCGAATTGACAGAAAGTCAGGTAAATTATTGTTACATCGGCAGCAAGTATTAATACACCGAACTACCTGAGGATTCAACATAAATATGCGTTACGCAGCCGTTATATCCAGTCATCTGAGATATTAACTCAGGATGCATAAAGCTCTGAGGATGCTAGCCACTTGTGCCAGAGAAACGTCAAGAAGAAATTCCGAAAATCCATGGCCTTCGAACCCTCAGAATAGTGACACTATCAATTTCATCATTTGCTAGCAACCGTGCAGGTACATATGCGATATTTTTACTACCTACTTGACGGTTTGGTCATTCAATTTTGAATTATCAATCCGGTTTATCTTTGAAAACACTTTTTTTTTCAATGATGAAACAAAAAATATCGAAAATTTCAGCTTAGCCTCTGAGATGCGTAGAAGGAAGTGCGAAAAGAATCACTGTGCACCAGACTTAGACAGACACAGATCATGAAGGCCAAGCTAGAATTGTAGATCTCCACAGGTTTATGAAATGGCTGTGATATGACGGTTTCTGTTGAGACACAACCGACTCCATACCAAACCATACACAGCCATGAATCTGGGGTTTTACATTTTCGGTACACTTTGTGGTGTTAGTCTAGCGCTAATCCTTCAATTAGTACATCTAGGAATGCTATCCGCTGATTCTTTTCACACGGTACCTGCACGCACGATCGACCACCATCCTTGTCAAAAGGGAGGAGTCATCTCCAGTGTAACGGAACGGGCTCAAAGAATGTGTGAACTAGAGTATCTAGAAAAAGAACTGGGATATCTTCAAGTGACCTTGAGATCAAATAGATACAGTGTATTCGAGATATACAAAGCCATGAAACTAAAGAGTTCTACGGTGCAAAACATGTAGAAGGCTCGAATGGTTGCACGCGCGTATCTACCATATATCGCTAGGGTTACAGACGGAATTGAAAAACTCCTGAGAAAACACAACATTGAAAAAGGTTTTCAAACCTACCAAGGTGATACAACAAAGCCTCAGGTCTAAATACAAAAGGGACTCACTATCAGCAGCAGGAGTATATCGCATACTTAGCACTTGTGGAAAGGTATACATCGGAATCATCAACAGATTCATAAGAACACAACTGAAGGATCATGAAAGAAACTGGAGACTAGGCCAAACGGAAAAGTAGGCTGTGGCAGTAACATGCACTCAATGAAGGAAACCACAGCATTCACATTGAAAACACAGAACTCACCAAGGATACCATAGCAGACTGGTAAGGGAGGCAACAGAAAGCCACAAACACATAGATAATTTCAACAGAAAAGAAAAAGTTGTGAACCTCAATCGAAAGTAGTTGACAATTTCCAATCTGAATGGGTTTATCTGACGGGTTGGGTAGTGGTGGACATCCACATTCTGAATAAAATGGGTTTTATACATGTAGGCAAATATTGATAATTCATACGAATAGGTACTCGTGAATATCAATATTCTCTTTTCTTTGAAAACATCTCTGCAAGATTCTCGAAAACCCAAGTGAAATATCAATCGTATGATTCTTTTCTGTTCAATGAAGACTCTGCTGTTGCCAGTAACGGGACCGTAAACTGTAATATTATGACTAATAGAAGAATATACCAATGCATAGTAAACTCTCATGAGACCTTCTTCATTTGAACAGCTCTCAATGCAAATAAGTGCTTATTGAAGGTGAAACTTGGAGCTACTTTGAAATGTGATTGATGAACTGTTTATATCCAGGTTTTCACTGATGGCTCTTCCCGTAATCGATATGTGAAATTGAATAGCAACAGTCTTCGAGTAGTTTATTATTGAATTGTTTTTCTGACACCACTGGTCGAATTTATTTGATACGTCTTTGTTAGAGTGAACTAGTAACTGACAATTCACCTACTACTGGTACAGGTATTATCACACCAGACTACCTGGGTCAACATAAACACGCTTTTAGAAATTTACCTAATCCAGGTAAAGGTACTAGAACTCCAAACTACCCCAGTCAACATAAATACACGTTTCGTAAACGTAATATTCAGTCATCGGATATTAACTCAGAATATATAAACTTCTGAAGAAGCTAGTCGCTCGCACCAATGAAACATCAGAAAAAATGCCAAAAATTCGCGGCCTTCAAACCAGGAAAACAGTGCCCTCGAATGGTTGATGAGAAAATGAATCAAACAGACTCTTTAATATACCTAGTTCAGTATTGTTCAATATTAGATCATTCAAAAATCCTGTCCTGTATTATTTCTTTGTTTGATTCCACTGTACGGTTTGAATTTCCATCCTTTTTGTAAACCAACTCCCGCTTGGTGATGAATCAACGATATCTGGCCTTTGGTGTGATCTCCCAACACCATAACATGTGCGAAGTTTGATTGAACTCCGCGGCATCGAGGATAATCTCGTTTGTTTCGAATTCATCTCATCCGACGTGTCCCAGCGGATATTCAAGCAGGCACGTGATATATTGTCGGGCTCCAAAAAGCGTTGGAATTTCGGTTCGGTTTCACATTCAAATTGATTATGGTCGAGAAATTCAATTTTGATGATGCTACACAATAATTATAGTATACTCTATATCGCTAAATGGGTTTGTGGGCCGATGCACATCGGTTACGAGATAACAGCGAGTTGCTCCTAGCCAGGGCCATGCAGTGAACTAAGGTTTAGTGGAATTAAATCAAGTACGTGACTCTCCATGCTCATTTGAAGAAAATCCACAAACAACTGGATGTAGAGATGGATATGAGATGTCAGATACTCCTCAGAAACCACAGAGAGTTAGGTTTTCTGTCCTTTTATTTTGATGCTTGAAAACTGCTTGCCTTGTTCGTTTCTTTCCAGTTTTCATGAAATCCATGCAGTCTTTTGCAGCTTCTACAAACCTTTTGTTAGATATTTTTCACATTTTTCTTGCTTTAATTTTGGTTGTCCATGATTCCTTCTATGATATATTGCATCACATTAGCGTGAGACGAGCTGTTTCTGTTGATGCATTGTCTGCAGCTAAAACATAAATTGTTTATTCAACTGGCATTCAAATACAGAGTGTCCAGTGGGTATATTATTCCAGTATTATGTATGTTTTCCATTGATTTATTTTCTGTTTTGGTGGAATTGGATACAAAAACCATCGGGTGTCGATCAGGATCCGGGTATATACCTAAACTCAGTGTTAAAAATACTGAGTTAAAACCAACAAATACATATAGATTCTTCCTGTTATTTAGTGCTTCACATAAGTGTGAAGCATGACAAACTGTTGCTTTTTATGTTTCCTACTGATTAATTTTCAAATCAACTCGTGTTCCAATGACCTGGTACTCCACTGCTAGTTCTGGACCTATATATAGACCTGATGATTTCTGGCACATTGCCTGAGTTGCCTATGATTTCGAACAGTACTGGCACCTTATACAGGGTGTAACTGAATAAGTGTAAAACATTTAAGGAGGTGATTTCGAATCGAAAAAAAGATAGGATCTTTCATATAAAGAAACTTCATTGAAGCATTCCTTGTTAAGATACAGTCCCTTGAAGGGGGTACATAAAATTTGTATAACATTTTTTTTCACAAGCACTAAAGAAGTTACAATATTGAAATTAACCTGACGTTTTACACTACCAAAAAGACACTTAGCCAGAAATTCATTTGGTTTACCCCATGGTTGTAAGGGGTGGAAAACGCAACCCCAAAAATTCATTTCCAATGTAACTTATTATCATTTGTTTACCATTTAAAAATTTATTTCCGATAGCTTGTTTCATTCTAAACAAAAAATGTCTCTTGGGTTTTTTGCCCAAAATGAACCAGTTCGCAGCAAAAAATCATTTTAAGAACAACTACGCAACTACGCAAGACGCAAAGTTACATTGAAAATAAATTTTAGGGGTTGCGTTTTCCTTACAACCATGGGATAAACGTGTCTTTTTGGTAGTACAAAACGTCAGGTTAATTTCAATATTGTTAGTGCTTGTGAAAAAAATTGTTATATAAATTTTATGTACCCCTTTCAAGGAGCTGTATCTTAACAAGGGATGCTCCAATGAAATTTCTTTATATGAAAGATCCTATCTTTTTTTCGATGAGGAATCACCTCCCTACATGTTTTACACTTATTTAGTTACATCCTGTATAGTGACGATCAGTTTCTGCCCGCCTATTCTATCAGTTTTTCATATCATTTCCAGCCATCTGTAGAAATATTGATACCTTCAATTTGTTCAGGTCCTAAATCAATGTTTCTTCACATTCCAGGATTCCATACAGCATTATCTAAAAGGAAGATGTTTATTGTCTATATTGCAGATATATTTCTACCCTCACACTACATTCTAGACATTTTATAGTTCGATGAATCTTCTAGTTTGAGTTGCTTCAGTTCAAACTTTTCCATTGAAAGAAAATGTAAATATGATTACTGCAATAGTTTCACCACCAAGACTTCTGTTGATGTAGTTTAAATTACTTCCTTTAGTGATATGATTGTTCGGTATGAATTTATGCAGTGGTTCATACTGAAATGGTCGTAGAATTAAGAGAAACTCTAGACAATCAATTTCTCAGCAGATAGAAAACATTGAATGTTATGGAGTTACACAATAAATACTTCTGTATGACTTTATTCTAATACTCTCGACCTATTGAGATTTCCTCCCACTGTGGTGTGAAACATTACATTTTCAAAACTTGTTTGCTATATTGATTTTAGTTTAATGCCGAAATTACCTGAACATTTTCCCTCTGAACTTGTTGGCTTTAATGAAAGTGAACCAGATGCTCATTTTCCAAAATGGTCAAACTAAATGAAAAATTGGAAAAAATTGAGTATCCCAGTAGACCGTACCCCCACTTTGTCATTTTGATGAGGATTGCCTACTTTTATGGACCTGAGAGCCATACCAATGAAATCTCAACTATTGGTAGTGCCTCCTAAGCTGGATGAGTCGAGGGAAAAGAATCAGACGAAGAAGGGTACCTCTCCCTGCGGCACCAAGGGTTAGAATGAGTCCGCATTCTGCGAGAGGCAACTAAAAAATGGGCAAAATCCAGTGGAGTTATGCGACCCCAGCTGAAGGATCAAGGGTGCCTGGTCCTTATCAGGTATTACCAACGACCAGACAACCTCTCAGAGTATTCAGCCTTGAGTCCAATGATGTGGACAACCCTGTTCCATATACATGTGGGAAATAAATGGACCAGAACTACAAACGAACGCAAGGAGGACTCGAACAATTCCTCTAACCTAACCAAATCAGGGGGCTTAGGTGGTCCCTGAGAAGGTTACGAAAAAGTTCGATGATGCTTCCTTATGAGGAAACTGGGACTGAAGGCTAGATATAATAGGATTGAGAAAATTCGGAGGTGGGTGTTAATTTACAATGAAACCTCAAGAATAAGCCTCGTTATTTGAAAGGTTACTCATTTGCCGTTGAGCAATTGAAGATATGAAGAAATTATCACTGGATCAATGTTTATCCTTTACGATAGTCAGGAACCGCCTCAACCAGATATGTGGACGAGCTAATAGCTCATAGATGGAGGAAGCATTGACAGTAATGAAGGAGGTGAGCATTCATTATAATTCATTATGGCAAAAGTTCTCAATAAATAATTTGAAAACAAATATCGGGGAGTACACAAAAACAGGGGACGAATGTTCTCAGGACGGAGTATTCCTACTACTATAGAACCTCTTAGTGAACTAGCTACTACATGTCCTGACCATTAATACACACAACTTTAGTAGAAGGACATAATATTATCAAATTATTTTGATTTGTGGAGGTTACCTATACATAATTGAGATTTATTACTTTCGAACAAATTATACCCAACTAGCAATTTCGTATTTTATAATAGTTGCGAAAACGTTTCGGAGAAACAATATAAAACTGTATTCCTCTCAGAAATTTTTTCAATGTGTTTATAAAACAGCTATAAATAGGAAATTGGCACCGTTTTATAAAACATTATAGTCTTCATTAGTATTTTGTAAGCTTTTTTACAAACACTATAAAACAGTTTTATTAACATTTTGGCAGTTACTATAAACTTCTTCTACCACTCTTAAAAAGTAGTTTTGTGAAGACTTCTCTTACTGCAGTTTTGCAATATATTATTGCGATAGTTATAAAATAATCAGAAGACAATTTCATAAGAGTTTTTAGTAGTTCCAAGTAAGCGTTATAAAATATAATACAGCCGAAAACGATAACAATAAAATAAAAAAGGGTTGAAAATGTGNCCATACTATAAAATAGTTGGGAAATTATCATTGAAGAGACAATATGGTGATGAAAATAAAATGGTGTTTGAAAGTATTGTAATAAAATAATCTCATCAAAGCTACAGGAAACATTTATGAAATAAGCTTGAAATAGTTTTATAACTATCATAAAAATCTCTCAGAAAAGTGCTGTGAAACTGGTAGAAAATAATTTACTTTTATGAGAAAATAAGTGTTATAAGTTAGTTGTAAAAACGTTGCTGTGATAATTTCGTGACTATTTCATGATGTTTTTTTAATTTTATTTCATAAACGTTTCTATGACAAATTTATAAAATACTTTTATTGTCTACAACTGTCTTGTATTCACAGCTTGTCTAATATAATCAATTAGCATTTTGGAAGTAATTATAAAATACCAATAAAATAAAACTGTTGCAGCACTATGAAATCATAAAACAACTTTGCTGGTTGGGTATGACTTATGTTTTCTGAAATGATTGATAAAACAGTGTTAACACCTGGTCTGTCAATGCATTGTAATCAAATTCAAGATGTTTTCAATTTCCATGGTGTCTGAGAGATCTTGTCACATGTACTCTATTCAACAATTTATTATTCAAATTTCAGGAAAATAAAATGAAAAACTCCAGGATCTCAGAATTTTAATGTTTCTATCGTCCCAATTACTAGACATATTTTATCAATCCTCATCAAATCTCAACTTGACCTTGTTAATCAGATATCAAGATGCCAAAGTCAGTTTGAGTTCATAGGGTCTAGGCTTTAGAGCCTCACACCATTTATCTTCGTCTTTCGGTTATGCTGTCCATTATGCTTTTGAAGCATTCACAGCTATACAGATTCTAATCGGATAATGGCCGGTTGGAATAATAATTATGTAGAATCTGAGTGAAATCCGTCTGCAATTGTGTTATGAATGAAACATTAATGATGTCTGATGGGACAACTGGTGCTAGCAATTTAATGAATTGTTTAGGTACGTCTCGAGGAAAGCCACTGATAAGATGAAGAGACAGGCGCACATTTATGATTCTGAAAATTCATTTTAATGCAGGATGTATTTTGATTTTCTTTCATTTAGAAGATCCATAAGAGAATCGTTTTCATTCTATTGTAAAATGATGGAGCCATGTTTCATCCATTGTCACAAATCGATACATAAATTCGGGTTTTTTGTAGTGGAACTGCTTCAGATACAGATCATAATCATCAATTCTTTGTTGATTTTGATCAATTGTGAGTTCGCGTGTTAACCAGCGATACACGTGTCTTTTGAAGGTTAACTAATAATCATATGGTTTATTTCTTGTGGCGCCATCTCTGTTTTACCCTAAGAACTTTTTAATTCACGTAATATTAACTATAATTATATCAACCTACCGATTAAACACTTGTGGCAATCAACAAAATATGTATTCAATTCCGCTATATCTGCGAAATGTTTCGCAATTAATGTTACATTCTTCTGTACAGATTATTCTCATTTCGTTACGGCTCTTTGTGTACATAACCCCGGGACACGAATTTTCCGAAAGTGCTTATGTTCCTCTTTCGAAATCCCTTTCAAGTTTCTTTATGTCTACGGCGCTTTGTGGAAAATTGAAGGACGGTTCGACGAGTTCTCGAGTTATTTCCATTATAGACCAGGAAAATGAGTGATGAAAATCAGTGTTGAGAGGTCATCAGACTCGACTCTTGATTATTTTAATTGAACAAAAATCCCCAGTGGAGCAATAATGAATTTTAAGAAAACATTAATATATTTTTCGAATTGTCAAAATTTAGAAAATCAATAAAACCAAAAACAATGATAAATTTCAGATTCATAGGTGTTCAGACCACCGGACTTCCTAGAAACCCAATGCACATTTTCGAGAGGATAGGAACGTCTACTTTATACATATTGAAAAACAATTTTGTTAATGGATATGCGTTGTGTTTGGGCTCTAGTACTCAGCTAGTCACTTTCAGTAAGATTTTTTCAGAAGTTACTCGAAAACGAAATAAACAATCAGAGTTGGTTCTATGCAGGGATCCCAAACTAAGCTTGCAATCGCACAGTTTTCTGAGTATGTGATACAACCATTATAGCGGTCATACAATGTTTTGATAGAATTTTTTTAAGGACAAACTACAAGCACTACAGAAAAATCCTGGAGGAGCTTTGAATCGCTGAAGAATAAATCCATTTGGACAAATCCGGAATCGCAAACCCGAAGTAGCACTGCATGTTTGGACTCATCAACATAACATCAAGTGGGCTCAAGCTGAAATCATCCACAAGGAGGAACACTGGCTTAGGAGAAAATTCAGAAGCCGCGTATATGTTGTCCAATAACGCATTTAGCCAAGCTAGCGTAGAGATACGCTCTACTCAAGCGGAAAATGACCAACTCCCGCCAAACGGTCATCTCCCGATAAAACCAATGAAGCGGAGAGAGGGTAGAGGGGATAGGTGAAAGCACTCGAATGACCTATAAATAGTCCAGTTATCACCCTGTAACAATTTGTTACAGTTAATTACTTGAAGATATAATTAAAATAAGATCAAATAGGACAGCCTGTATGACACTAACTGAGCATCGTATTTAGAATAACTCCATTATACAGAGACTATTGAAATGTTTTGATGTTTATAAAATTTTACATTTAGCAAAATCAATAATAGATGATAGGAATATTCACTATGCGACACATTTCCACTTTTCACATAACAGAAGTCTCTATCTTTTCGAATTATTTGACAAATAATAAAATAATTCAGTTAATCATAACCCACCCTTGTAATGATTCAATTCAAACTATTGAGGTTCACTGGTATATCTTTTTTTATTTAAACCCATAGCGTTTTTGCATACCTATTGTTTCTGCTGGAGAATTTTTTCCGGGACTTTTTTTCCGAGATTCGAAGAAGGAATTATCAAAACAATGTTGAGTGCATACAAGAAATTTTGAGTTGTTGAATTTGATACAAATTTCATGGATTTGAGAAAAAATTAAAACAACGAGTTTTGTTAAATGCAAAGTATCTCAACAGATCAATTTTGGAAGTTAAACATTAAATCTCACTTTGAGGCCACACAAAATCCAAGATAAACTTTCCTTGTTTCACTCAAATCAATCTGTTATGAATCCTCGTTTCACTTCCAGGTCTCTTTTTTTCCCCTTTTTCTTGTGTTCCTATTTCACACAACATTCTTCGTGGATAATATTGGGATAGAGAATTGATCCGTTAAAAATTATTTATGTAATCAAAGTTATTGGGACCACCAAGTTGAAGTACCAATATCAATATCTAGGACATGGTTTATGGATGGAATCCTCAATTTTTCAACTATCANTAGAAATTCGTGAATGTCAATATTTTCTTTTCTTTGAAAACATCTCTGCAAGGTTCTCGAAAACCCAAATGGAATATCAATCGTATGATTTTTTTCTATACTATGAAGACTCTGCTGCTACCAGTAGCGGGACCATAAACTATAATATTATGACTAATAGAAGAATATACCAATGCATAGTAAACGCTCATGAGACCTTCTTCATTTGAACAGCTCTTTAAATTTCTCAATGCAAATAAGGGCTTATTGAAGGTGAAACTTGGAGCTACTTTGAAATGTGATTGATGAACTGTTTATATCCAGGTTTTCACTGATGACTCTTCCCGTAATCGATATGTGAAATTGAATAGCAACAGTCTTCGAGTAGTTTATTAATAAATTGTTTTTCTGACACCACTGGTCGAATTGATTTGATACGTTTTTGTTTTAGCTACTAGTTTACCTTTGTTAGGGTGAACTAGTAGTTGACAATTCACCTACTACAGGTACAGGTATTATCACACCAGACTACTTGGGTCAACATAAACACGCTTTACGAAATTTACCTAATCCAGGTAAAGGTACTAGCACTCCAAACTATCCCAGTCAACATAAATACACGTTTCGAAGACGTAATATTCAGTCATCGGATATAACTCAGAATATATAAACTTCTGAAGAAGCTCCAGTCAACATAAATACACGTTTCGAAGACGTAATATTCAGTCATCGGATATTAACTCAGAATATATAAACTTCTGAAGAAGCTAGTCGCTCGCACCAATGAAACATCAGAAAAAATGCCAAA
>NW_019292857.1:2476-16496 GCF_000500325.1 Leptinotarsa decemlineata
CCTAGTTTTAATCTTCCTCCTTGAAGATGATCACTTGGTGATCGAAACACGTGTCGAGGTGTTAAAAATAACGACTTGGTGTTGGGAAAAAACTCCAGTAATATTCATGACAACTAGAAATGAACGTTGTAGTTTTCGAAAATTTCTCGCATATTAAATATACATAAAAGCCGGTAGACAAGTTACAGATACAGTATACTTCCTTGTTCCATAAACATCTACACATCTTTGTAAATAACTTATGTTGAAATTAGTTGCCTTCTTCCTTCCTTTGGAAGTTTTCTACATTTTTTGTATAAAGATGGAGAAGTAGAAAGCCAAACCGTTCTGTCTCAAAAATTATTCTTTCCTAAAAATAAACCCTTTTCAATTCAAGACACAATTGTTATCAACTTGCATAAGAGTTTATTGAAAATCAATGTATCAGGTATCAGATTATTATGAAAAATCAGTATTTTTTCGTTTTATTCTATCGATGAAAAAATTATATTTTCTATGAATGCAACGCAGTCTTCAATGTATTTCCTTTATGCTCACGCGAATCGATTTTTTTTTCGTGTTTTCTGGACGACAATTGAAATTCTTACCCTTACCTGAGTATTCAGGTTTCTGTACATTGAGTTGTTATTGTGACCCCAAATGTAGAAATCACAAAGGTTTGAGTTGTCACATCTATTTGGCCAAGGTATCGGGCCAACAAGACATGTCTGAAGCTGGGAGTAGTTTTCGTTCAACCACTGACAATTGCCCCGGGAATAATGGATCGTACATTCAATCAGCTGGTGAATCACTTCTATTTTTGTGGCTAGTTGTACATCATCCAGTATCAACATGACCTCTTCACATGAAAAATGTTCTTATGTAATCCTATTCAAATTTGGATGCTGTAGGAATGGTCCAATGAAGTGGTTATGGGCAATTCCCATCCCCACATTTATTCAAAGAAAATCGGCCTGATCTCTTCAGCTATATCAACAGCTGATTAACGGAGAAACAGATTTTTTCAAACAGATATATAAATTATTTATTTGCAATCAAGTATACATTGGTTACTCTGGCACACTTCTTGAAGTAAGGTCACTTCCCATTAAATATATATTTTTACTACTTTCAGATATATGAAATAAATTTCACTATTCCTATCTTTCTCACATTGTAACATATACCTGCACAACTGAAAAACCTACTGTTGTAGTGAAAGTATATTGGAAATGAAGTCTACGAAAATTTTTATTTATCATCATGAATGATACATTTCTCAGATTTTTACTTGATCTATTTTCATTTGCACATATTTCAATAATCAATAATTTTACACATATCAACATGATTGTTATCAACTTTCATTTCTACTTCTTCCCTACAATTTTCCACTTTTTTGGCAAATGTCATTATAACATCGAAATATTTTATTTCTCCATAATTGCATTTTTAATCTCCCGCCAAACAGCTGGAAGGTCTGTCGTATTTCGCAAGTTTTACAGGTATTCATTCTGTGACATCTGGAAATAACTTCTATGCATGATCTACAAATCTTTGTGAAAAACCTCTGTACGGTTATTTTCTTATGTTAATAAGAAGGAATTTGTTTTGTTATTATTTCATGGTAGAGAATAACAGAATGATGTTTTCTTCTACTATCCATGTTCAACCACCCGATTTATTTTAATTTATGAGAAACTCTTTGTCATCTTCTGATACCGTAATAATGACTTTTTAAATTGATTGGGTGGCAAATGTCGATTATTAATTATCATTTTCAAATTGCAGTACGCCAGTTGTGATTGTTTATTTATTTGTTTTTCAAATCTCAAGTCAGGGTCCTTAATTACTCCTAGGTTACTTACTTCCTTTACCATTGCCAGCTGCTTATTATTTACCGTAATATTGATAAAGTCCACTCCACTTTCGACACTGAATCTACTTCAAAATAACATAATAAATTTTGATTCATCAGGATTATTAAGTAGGCAATGATCATTGGCAGCTTTTGCGAAGGCCTCAAGACCATTATTGATAAGAATACATCATCACTCACCATATGTGGAAGGAAACTATGGTAAAGTTGGGTATTATGCGTTTAAATAAATAGTGCAGGCTTTCATTCCAGTAAAGAGCTGGAAGGAATATATAGATAACAGTATAGATCCCCAGTATAGATCCCTGCGAGACACTGACTGGAGTGTTGAATATTCAGAGCTCTTATCTTCGAGAATAACTTTCTGATATCTATTCTTCAGATAATTGCCTATTAACACTCGTGAATTCTCTGAAAAACCTATTAATGTTTAGTAACAAATCGTAATGAATTGTGTCGAAAGCGCGACTAAAATTGAGTAGAATTAGCAGTGTGCACTAACCTTGATCAGTAGCTCTTAGGCCGGTGACATACTTCGCGATTTCCGAGCAGAAATTGCTGAGTAAAAATCACTACAGTGAGTACCTGACAGTGTCTGCGATTTCCAAGCGATTTCCTGGCAGTCCTCTAGTATAGTTCGCGCCTTCAAAGCAACCACTATGAAGTCTGTTGCTGCTGGGATATTTCACCATCAAATGGTGGTGTCCATTTGCGCTTTGGAAGAAGAAGGCGCTCCTGCAGGAAGACGCCAACCAAGGAGTTACGACGTGCACCGAAAGAGGAACCAGGAAGAAAGGTTTTCTGTTATACGAGTACCCCTACCATCTTCCATGCTTTATCTCTTTTCAGTTTGTTGGCAAAACCGGGGTCGCTTTTGTCTCACAAACAAGCATGATTTTATACAGTACGAATTAAGTTTCCACTTCTGTGCTCGAATCGCAACTAAAAAACTGCTCGGAAATAGTCAACACTGTCGGGTGCCACTCATTTACCAGGGTTTCCCCCTACTCTGTTGCAAACTCTATCATGTTCCATTTGATTGCAGGGGTTAGTATAAAAATAAAAAACTACTCAGAAACCGCGCTGGAAAAAGCCGCTAGGAATTCGCAAAGTATGACACCGGCCTTAGGATATCGCTATTGTCGCTAACGTCGCTAAAAATTAAATAAAAAATCATCTACACAGTTAACAGTGATCCCAACACATTTGAATATTGTATTATCACTTTATAATCAATAATTTATGTTTTGGAAAGCCATTTCGACTTTCAGTTTATACAACTTTTCATATTTTTGTTGAATGTAACTAATCTGCCAGTCTAACGAGATATGGCTGGCAGCTATTAAACACATATGTTTAGGCCCATAGTTCAAAGTGACAAAAAGTGTTTAGTTCGAGCAGAAAAAATTCCACACTTTCTCTGCATATGAATTATATCATCGTGTACTACTAGCTAACCGGTCATTGTAAAAAAAATATGAGGATAACACGTGAAATGACGGATGAAATCAAGAATTCTGTAATTCAATTCTCAAAGAATATGATTTCATCAGACAAATCGTGTAGAATGTGACCTATAATGTAGCAAATACTATCGCCACAAAAATTTCACAGTGAGAGCCAAAAATAAAATAAATCAATGTGAATAATAGTACAGTCATCAACTAATAACTTGAAAGCAGAGATTTCTCTACTGAAGTACGAGAACGAACTTATTGTAATTAAGTATGATGAAATCGATAAAATAGCAGATGATAATTCAGCTGAAATGATTGTGAAACTCTTCAATTCAAATCTGGGTATTCAAATTGGTGAAGCAGATATACAAACTTGCACTAGAATGGGAAATAAGCAACATGTTCGTTCGAGGTGTATTCATCTGACTCTGACCAATGCGATTTTGAGAAAAAATTAGCATACTCATTTTTAGCTTACCTGAATTTGGGGTATAAAATGATTTCTTCATTTACACTTGGGCTATTGTCATGAATCAAATGAAAATTGAACATTTGAATATAGGGTTTATTTTGGCGGTGCTTTCCGGACTTCAATGAGATTATTGTTGATAATGATAAACATAATATTTATGTGGTTTCTGAAGTGGTTGACATAGAAGGATATTATTTTTCTGCAGACAGAGCTGGATGGGCGAATGATTTAGAGTCTTGAGGTAGTAGTTAATTGTGAAATTGTGAATACAGGCGTGGTTATGGAAAACTTCCTTTGAATGATCTTTCGCTAGTTATCAAAAACAGACATCTCAATTTTATTGTTGGGGTATTTTATAGACCACCTAGTGCTATACTGATGTTTCTGAAGATATGGATAATATATAATCACTCTCATATCATACTGCCCATTGGATGACATGTTTGAGAGATTTAAATGTAGTTTTTCCTTACATAGATAACCATCTGATGTAGGTACTGCTTTGAAGAGTTTGGTTTTTCGAAAAATATAAATGATGCAACCAGGATACACTAGGTACTTGGTTTTTTGTTTCTGATACTAAATTAGTCAACTTGTCCATTGGGATATCAGATCACAACTTCACTTTTTTTGAACTTGATATTCCTGTTACACATAGTGAACCTAGAATTATTGAATACCGCTGTTTCAAAAACCTTAATTTGAATTGCTTTCTTGGTGATGTATCAGACTTACCATGATATAACATCACCAAAAATGACCTTGATAATGAAAATCACAGACAATTTGGGAATCCAAGAAAAGAGCGAAATAGTTCATGCCAAAAAAGATGATATAAAGAACTCGAAAATAAGAAAATAGCGTATCTTGATCATGTGCTGGAAAACGGTGATTCAAAAACTTCTTGGAGAAGTCAGGAAATGAAGTGTTCACTTCACGAGTGTCAATGTGGCTTCAGACCTGGTAGAAGTACTGAAACAGCTCTGGCAGCTATAACTTATTATATCTCATATGCAAATGACACAAATTTATCAGCTGTTTTGGCATTACTCGACCCATCCAAAGCATTTGACACGATCAGTCAGGAATTACTTTGTGCTAAATTGAGGTATCACGGGTTCAATATTCTAATCTAGTTGTATTCTCAGGTCCTCAAGGGTCTATTTTAGGACCATTGCTTTTTATTATACACACTGCAGATATTTTAAATGACGTGAAACGTTGTCAAGTGCAGATTTACGGAGATGATATACAGTTGTATATGAATTTCTGTAGGGAGAGCTCACATTCAGCTACGGAATGCATTACTAATAAACTCAGAAAGATTAAAAAACCAGCTGGAGAACACTGTAGCTGATTTCGGATGAATCCAAAATAGTTTTCTTTGGTAATAAAAATAATAGGAATATTCTGGTTATTCACATAGACAACAAGTGGCTCAACATGGAAATCAGAAGAGAACATCACTTAAGTACCTTTGTTAAAAAACTGTTGGATGATTCTGACCCACCAAGTCTGGTCTTAAATCCATTCAAAGAATGTCAGAAAGTAGTCGTTTTTCGACAGAACCTACTTTGTAATGATAAGTGTTTTGGGATTTCATTCCGACATATTCATTTTCTTAAACGTATGTATCTCTCTTCGAAACAGTCTTCACACTGATTTTGATTTCAATTGAATTTTATTGAGAAATTAACTGATCTAAATTGAAACCTCTCTTCAGAGGTGGGACGGCAACAATGAAGTCTAATACAAGATGGGCTTGTGTTGAAGCACTACATTCTTCGTAAGATAATTTCAAAACGATTGTACAAAATATTGTTTGGACATATCTTAACAAGACAATGTTTTGTTGAAAAGTATGAATAACTTCAACTTTGTCTTCCACTCAGAAGACTTCGACTTACTGTCAAAAATCCTCCAGTTAAGCAGTATCACCTACGAAGTTGTGAAATCACAGCAGTGAAATAACTGATGAGTATGAGTAATTCTTCGGCCAGCAACTGATATACGGAGACAGTGGCGGCCCAGGACCTAAATTTAATGTGGACAAGGTACATTTCGCGAGGCCCTCTGATGGAACAAGAAGAAGAATTTATAGACTGAAAAAAACACTTAAAATTGAACAATTTTCTATTCATTAAGAAACAACGAAATTTTTACTCATGTACTTTTTTGGAACAGTAAACAACAAAATTAAAAAACCTTACTCAGAAGTAATGAAAAAACATCATATCTAGGTTACCGCATTGAAATTGCAGTCAAAGTTACTGACACTGCGGCTATTTATTCATTCAGACCTTTAAAATTAGCCCAAACAAGTCACGTCTGCTGTAATTTGCCTGGCGGAGTTGGTCCTTTGCAGACTGTTCTGGTTGCAGCATCAAGTCAAAGTCAAAATGTTATTGTACATGTACATACTGGAATTTTTATTTCGATCAGTGAATTTGTTAAAAACCACAATTGAATGCATAGTTCCTCTTCATAATCTTGGAAACGATCTGGTAACATTTAAACGGTTGGAGCGATTTTCATGAAACATATCTTAGAATCAACCGACAAAATTAGCTATTGAATGAAAAACCGCAGGAGCTACAGTGCCACAGATAGACACACAGATACACAAATAAACTTATAACATCCCTTTTTTGCGTTGGGGTTGAAAACGAAAGAAAAAGAATAATTTAAACTGTTGATAAAAATTTTACAAAATCCACTATTCTATTATTAACACAAGCGGATGGTTCAATTGCAACGACAGCCATAGAAAAAGAAAATCCACTAGCGGAACAATTTGCGTCAGACTCCATAGTCGATTTTCTGGAAAAGGCACCACCCACTATTCCCACACTAAAATCCACAATACCGGAAATTACTTTTCGACAACGTTTAGTCAGGCGAATTTTGAAACAGCTCAATATGAACAAGGCGTCTGATCCTGATGAAGTGCCCGTCATCGTCCATAAAAATTGCGCCAATGAACTCGCACCAGTGTTTCGCAGATTTTTCTACTTGTCTTACAAGGAATGGGTTTTTGCTTCTTGTTGGGAAATTGCTCGCGTTCAGCCTATTCCAAAAACGTATAAGAAAAATCTTCCAAATAACTATGGATAAGTTGCTTTGCTATCAGTAATATCAAAAATCAAAGAGAAAGCCGTAAACTACCATATCCTTACATATTTGGAAGGCTTCGACATCTTGAGCGATTATCGATATGGCTTTCGGAAACACAGATCAACAGGCGACCTTCTATCGTATGTCACCCATATTTGGAATAACGTAATCGAGAAATATGGAGATTTAAGAGCTGCTGCGCTCGATGTCTCTAAGGCCTCTGATCGTGTGTGGCATGAGGGTTTGCTGGCAAAACTTCGATGCTACGGCTTGTTGGATTATTATTGTGTATGGCTCTCCAACTTATTGAAAGAACGCCCTGCAAGTGGCCGTCGATGAATATCTCTCGAATACTATTACCATCAACGCTGGTGTTCGCCAGGAATTCATATTATCTCCAACTCTTTTTTTATTGTATATCAACAACTTATTGGAAAAAAACAAGAATCAAATATATTTGTTTCTGACGACAGCATACTTGTCTCGTCATTTCATTTAGATTACAGCACATCGATTGCGGATGCACATCTCCACCGGCAACATGAGGTTGCATATCTTAATGAGGATCTAGAGGTGGTTTCAAATTGGGGTGACAGTCACCAGATTCAATTCAATGCCACGAAAACCCAGGCATCGGTTTTCTTCAAAATGATAAATGTCTCCGAACCGGATATAATGATGTCAGGACAGACAATTCATATATATAAGTTTGTTGGGGTTCGAAATGGACAAATGTTTTGGCGCAACATGTCGCTGGAATTGCAGAAGCTGCTTTTTAAAAGCTTGGAACACTGTTAGGAACTAGAAAACTGTACACACGTCAGAAACTTTTGATGTTTCATAAAGCTCAGATGAGACCTTCTTTAGAGTATTGTTCACATGTATGGAGCTCCGCCTCTAAGCATACCCTGAAGCTGCTGGATTCCATTCAGAAAAGAGCCATCCGCCTGATTAGAGACGCGAACATCACNAAAATTCCTAGATGACTTTAATGAATGTCTTGGATAATCTTTATTGGGTCAAGATGTTCAGCTTATCAATTCACACAACATTGAATTCAATTTTGACAATTCTGCTTTCAACCCATATAAAATTTGAAGTTTGATTTTCGCTACCTATATCTTTTTCTACGACATTCAAGTTACGACATGAATACAGTAAATATAATTTTTGAAAAAAATTTTTACGTAGGTTTTTTGCTTTCAAGCAGATATTCGAATTTTCAGGCAAGTTTTGTCCAATTTAAGCAATATCTCGGATATTCATTATGCATAACATACAATTTGTAAGATATCCTAGACATAAAATATGTTGAATTGATATCTTATTAATTTTCAGAATACACCAAAATACACAGTATTACATTCATTTCATAAAAAAATCTTGTATAGAACATTCAACGTGTGCCCAAAATCTATTTGGCTATTTACCTCTTAGCCATTATGGATCACTCATTAACAATTCATCCACTTCAATCTGTTGGTATCATATTGTTTTTCTTAAGTTACACCACCTTCCCCTACATTAAATACACCTGAAGAAGTGTTGTAAAGTGAAACATCTATTGCGTTGTAGACTGTTGTTGAAAGTCACAATAAAGGCAATAACTGCTGCTCTTCTTTAACGGGGATTTGTATTTCAGCAAAGTCTCGGCTATTTTTGAGGCTCTTTAGTGACATGAAAGAGTAATAGAAAAAATTAATGGTTTTTTGATGTGTAAGAAGGCTTGAGAATTTGCAGTGCGGATGTAAATAGTCCCGCCCCCACCCTCTTAATTTTGAAGAGAAAAATATGTTAAGGTCGGACCAAGTTTACTGCAGAATGCATTATTTTTAGTACTTCATAAAAAGGGCAATGAAGTTTCTGAAAACGTTGTTCCAAATGAATTCAATCTCCAGCGATTCAAATTCAACGTGAATCGCTACTTTCTCACAGGCAGAGCGCCTTAAGAATTTTCCTGTAGTGCTTGTGTTTTGTCCTTAAAAAAAATCAAAAGTTTTGGGGAATTCAACACAGGCCAAAAGAGGAGAATGAGCACTCAATCCATTACAAACAGTTTTGTTATTTTTTCGAGGGAATAAAAAATGTAAGCAATTGTTCTGTGACACAAATAGTCAAAGAAGTCTCATTACTCAGCTCAAAATTCACTACTCTCTGTAACCCTTGCCACCCTAGTTGAAAATCTGGAATGCAATTTGGTTATAAGTCAAAATTAAAAAATCTGAAACTTTCAGGGCTACATATTTTGTATGATTTAATTCATAAAGCTCTTAGTAAAAATTCACGTCAATTCCAAGGAGACTGGTTTATGATGACTCTAATCATACAAAGTAATTACGGGCAAGTTTTCTACAGACAATAATAGTAAGTGATAATTTACCCCGGTCACGAATCACTGCTGGCCTGCTAGTCGATTGTCGATCTGGATGATTTTATTCAACGACCAGCTTTATATCATCGTTCAGGCGGGCTAGTCCTGTTCTGGAAACTCCGTTGCCTTATGAGTGGGAGCGAGACAGGTAACAGTCAGTCGCCCTACCTCTGTAATTTGCGTTCCTATTCGTCGGCGATCGTCAGACGACTCGTATCGTCATCGACATAGAAAATTAAAAGAGAACAATTTATAATTTCTAAGCTACAGTCTGCAGTGCAATCAGGGTTTGGGTGTTTCAGTGTGTGCAAGGTTGTTTCGTGACATCGCGTACCTCTTTTAATATTACGGCAATTGGTATTGTATAGAGCTGGATATTTCCAATGGATAAATTATCGAGTGACAACTTGAATTCAAGCATGAACGGCTACTCAGAAAATATATCCACCAACTTGGAAAATAGCAGGTGAGTTTTGTTTATATTTCATTGGCTGAAAATCTGGAACATTATTTCTTCATCTTATCATTATTATTTTTGTGAAAGCTATACGAGTAAGTTCGTGATACCGAATTACATTCGCATGTAGCCCGAATTTAATTTAATATCAACAATTCTCTTAAAAATGTGAAAATAAAACTTTCGCAGGACCACCTAACCTCTTCTAAACATCGAAATTAGGTGACTTTGTTCGTTTTGTCAATGACACGAATATTTTCACGCGTGATAATATGTATTTTTTTAGTAATACTTCATTTGCATTGTCGGTATGCAATATTTCCATTTATAAATCAATCAGTTTGTTAAAATAGATATCTTGAATGACATTTAATTATCATAATATTTTGCACCACTTCATCTGCAACATTGAGTTGTGTTTCATATGTTTGGAAGATATTTGATTGGTGGATGTAAATCACATGTATATTTCTAACCAATGGAAACGGCGAAATAGGGCGCTGACTAGTAACCTGTAATGCTCATTGTCGATTTTGAAGTGTCAGATTTTTCTTCTTGAGTATCTTTGAACCCTTTTTAGACATCAACCACTAAACAAACAAATTACAAATGATCACGATTAGAGTGTTGATCATTTGTAGATGGCACAATTCATACAATTCTCAAATGGGAAGCACAATTCATCAATGTTGGTATTTATAGAATATCAATAGTTTGAGGGCTGTTTGTCTGTAATGTGGATGTTCTGTTTGACATTCGTATTCCGTATGGATGAAGGGTCTATAGCTTAAAATTCATGTAATTCGATTTGTCAATGAAATTATTACCGATATTAGAATTGCTTTTATTTGAAACAAATTTAACCCACATCAGCAAAACATGATTGTCGACTGCGGAAGTGAATCTTCATAAACTGATTTTTTAAATCAAAATTCCTAGATGACTTTAATGAATGTCTTGGATAATCTTTATTGGGTCAAGATGTTCAGCTTATCAATTCACACAACATTGAATTCAATTTTGACAATTCTGCTTTCAACCCATATAAAATTTGAAGTTTGATTTTCGCTACCTATATCTTTTTCTACGACATTCAAGTTACGACATGAATACAGTAAATATAATTTTTGAAAAAAATTTTTACGTAGGTTTTTTGCTTTCAAGCAGATATTCGAATTTTCAGGCAAGTTTTGTCCAATTTAAGCAATATCTCGGATATTCATTATGCATAACATACAATTTATTGAAAATATTTTATTATTTATTCCTAACAATAATGCCTGTTTATAAATTTAGGTTTTACATTATGAAATATGCCTCTCACCAAACTAAACATGCTGAACGACTGAAACTGTTAACATATGTTCGAAATCAGAACATAAAAAAAATTAAAAAAATCGCTAATAGAATACGCGTAGCCCTTGAAATTTGAACATTTACCTTATTTCACGTATATACCCTTTACATAATATCTTAATATGTGCTTATCTTACGTCGATCACAGTGTTTTTTGTTTTTTACCTGTTAAATTTCTTCAACTGCCTACAAAGTCATGACACCCTGCGGTTGCGGTTTTGTAAACTGTGTTGTGAAAAATTTCACAACAAAGTGTTTTTCAATACGTTCATCATGGATTTTGATCAAATATTGGGCAATAGTTCAAGATGAAAAACACTCTTCGCCGTTTAATTATTTGTGAATAGAGACGTTCATTATTACTAATAATTAAAAAAAATATCTTGTTTAATAAGAGAAAAATGCAGATATTCATTAAAGTGATACAAAAAGTGTTAATCTTTGATCATTTAGTTAATTTTTAACACTAGGACAAACAGTTTACAAACAACACCCATGAATAAGCAATGTTGTTTAATATCGCCTGAGTTTTAGTGAACAGTTAGATAAATATATTGAATGATTTGTAACAAATTCACCTTGTATATCTTAATTGATAAAAATGAAAACACATACATCATATTCTTACTGTTCTACAATTCCTGACTATTTATTGGTGATAATTTTTGGTGTAATTTATAAAAATGATGCTCATAGACCACTTAATGAAGCTGCAAACCTCTAAGTACATCTGATATATTTATTTTCATCGCAGCCAGTATTCTAGTTTTTCGAAAAAAATATATCAGAGTTCGAAGTTGATGAAAACATTCCTATCTGTGCTTTGTACAACATGCATTATTGGGAAACAGTGTTGTAATATTTTTATCTATTTTCTGAGTAATTTCTGAATGATCTCGTAAAACATTGATGAATCATCTTAGTTCGTGAATTCATCGTATGATGAATCGTCCATCAGTGCCCAATGAAAACATGACACCACCAAAGTAATGATTTCATAAATATTTCTCACGATATTCGTATAACTGATTAGAAATATGTTTTGATGTGAAAGTTAGTTCTTTATATTTCTTAATTTGGACCTACGGTCTCAGGATTTCATCATATTATTTATACAATGAAGTCATTTGTTTGGCAAAATTCAGAAAAATTATGGATGTGCTAAATCTAGCGCTACACCTGTTCAATCCGTAAAATATACATGCATGTATTCTATCTGAAATTGCATATGATGTAATGGACACTCTTTGTATTACTGGTAAATAAACATATTATTATTATTATCATTGTGACGGTGCTCCTGCCGTCAGCATCANTCTTTTTATGCACATTAAACATAAACGTGTCTTTCACATTCAAACCATAAAACGGTTTCGGAACAACTACATTGAATTACAAAAATATAACTTTTTTCTTTTCAGTTTGTACTACAAACATTCATTATGGAATTGATACATATATCATTTGCAGAAACGCTGCACAGCGTAATATGTGACAAAGTATTGATATCAAATATCACTTACTCGTACACTTTCATCCTCAATGGTGTACTTCGAAGTTTCGGGGCAAAATACTTGTCTTATCACCGCAACAGCACCGTTTAGCATTACATTACAAGTCGAAGTGCTCATTTCTTTCTTGAGTTTTTCCAAAAACTAACCACCCTCAACCTTAAATACTTCCTTTTCAATTTATATGAAATTGATACTAACCGTATGAATGTGTATTCTCCTATTGTCATCGTGAAAAGAGCAGAGTTCTGAAAGAAATGAGTGCGTCGTCTTTCAATAGTATCCAAAACGGTGCTGATGGTATGATAAAACCAGTGTCTTGTCCCGAAACTTTGAAGTACACCGTTGAGGATGGTAGTGTTCCCGGTAAGTAAGATTTTGTATCAATACTCTTTCATTTATTACAACTTGTAGTGTCCCTATGAATGGTTCGATTCCAAGACGAATGTTTGTTGTACAAACTGAGTGGAGAAAAGTGATTTTTGTATAGTGAAATGTTCATATGGAAGTAATTGTTTCGAAAAGGTTTTTTCTTTCAGTTTGTATCTGAAAGAAGCTCCTATACATAACTCTATAAATATAAAGACGTTTCATTATTATTTCCTTCATTCAAAAGTTTCATAAATTTTTTATTCAACAATGGAGAACTAGAAAGTCAAAAAGGTTTCTCCCTGAATAACTGATCTTCTCTAAAAATATTCTATTTTCAATTTAAACGCTTAAATTGAATTGGGAATTCCAGGTTGTCAACAATCAACATCGAGATGTAAAAACAATTTAAAATCTAAAAAAGAACATTCTAGTGAGTCGAAATGGTATTATTTTTGGCAGTAGATGTTCTTTGTGCTACTGAAATAGGTATTTATTGGGAGAAATATATTTTCTTTTGTTTGAACTCGGAAACAATTCACATTTGTCTAAGACCCCTTCACCAAAAATTGAAATGAAAGTTTTCCTGGTTTGGAACTGAAAATAGGAATATGTGATGAACATTATGATATATTCAGCATACAGAGCATTCAATAACAGTAGCATTTAAAAACAGTAACAATGATCAATTGATAAATCAATGCGTATCTAGTGGTATGGTTTGGTATGGAATTCTCAAACCACACGAGTCAGTGACTACCAACTAATAGTAATAGTAAACACTTTTTGAATATAAATAAGCATCTGCAAAAATTTTGAACTTTCACGATGACAATGGACAAATGAAATGGGTTTTTTCGACAACTTTTCTGGCAAATTCAAATTCAGTTTTGCACATGCTCAGAAACTCAAAAACGACAAATTCAAGGACAAATCTGACATGGCTACAAACACAAGTGAAAATGGTTTACTGATATGTTATTTATTGCAGTGAAGGATAACCTATGCATTGAAAATTCAATCAGGTGTCTGGATTGTCTACAAAACAATATGAT
>NW_019292857.1:16610-79813 GCF_000500325.1 Leptinotarsa decemlineata
ATTATCTGCGAGCGCTTTCGACAGCTGGTCGTACTATCATCATCTAGGCTCTACTCAAATTGAACGTGTCATCCTGTTGTATGTCCTTTTATACGGTCCGAACGCCTCAATGCAGGTACTCCAGGTTCTTTGGGTAAATTTGCCTTTATTTGGGGGAATAGTACCTGATGTAACCGTACACTTGGCTGCACCGCGCTGATGAGACCAATAGCCAGAAACAGGGGTCCGCGGTTTGCCCCCCTTTTTGGAGTGTTGTGTCCACAAATTCTTTCATTTTTGATATTTATCTTTTATAATTTTCGGGTATGCAGTTAAGAAGGGGATGGTAAAATAAGTGAACTCTTTTTTCTGTTCTAGCTTTCGAGTATTTATTGGCTCTTCATCAGGAACTCTACAATGAATTGATAAAATTGATTTTAATATTTATTGGACAAATTGTAAAACGTGTGGAACTTACGAAAGTGAGGTTGGTAAAAAACAACATGAATATAAAAACTTTACATTATGTAATGTTTGACTAGATCATCTGAAAATCATCAGTATTTATTGAATCATGGTCTCCCATGGAGATTATGATGAAGTCACTGAGGAAGTGATAGTTTTTTAAAAATTTTGAATTAATGAAATTATTGACAGTGATTTTTTTTGACCTTATTGCCAACATACAATTACAGATGAAAAATTAAAAATATAAAACACCAACTATCCAGGGTTGCCAATATTATATTAATCTTTGGAAAGGTTATATCAGAGACTTCTAACAACTGATATAACATCATTCGCAATTGCATCATGATGTTCATGCTCGCTACTCAAAACAATTATCAAACCGAAACTATACATAAGAAATCAAAATCGGTTTTCGATTCGAATGGAGTTTCCCATCCCTGTAGAGCTGTAGAGCATTGATAGACAACAGTGTAATCTCGTCACGAACGAATTCTTTAGACAACTGACTGAAGTTACAAAAATATTCTATTGATTTCAATTTAAGAGCCACCGGTAGACAGTTGTTTCAGCCTATTGGGCATCGTCAGTACCGGGCAGGCGGTCCTCGATTGAAGACAAAATGAGAAAAAACCAAGAAAGTACTTGATAAAAATAGCTGCNCCTCGATACTTTTCATAATGAGTATAGATAACAATGTTGAACAATACCGAAGCGTCAACAACTGCAGCATATATACATTTATAACGACTTTATGAGAACTGAAAAAGAAATAGAGTGTGACTGGAAAACTCGTGAACGGAACAACATCCAAATTGAACAGAATAAAAATAAAATTTCGGGTGATTTTTGTAATGATGTATCGAAAGAATCTGATCCTTTGTTGCCCGCGGCAGTTTACTGTTTTTTTTATGTCTTACTGCTGTCACCAATGTAACGTCTATATTAACAAATGGAACATTCAATCATCAGCGAAGCTGTCGCCATAAAGGCTAACTTATACCGATCCATATAAAAAATTTAAATTGGTGACGGTTTCTTAGAGACAAAACGCCAGTTGAAGAGGTTTTAAAATGGGCAACTTTTTCCTAAAGCAACCGAATTTGTTTATTTCACGGTTTCTGATTTTCTTGGACTCAGGTTACGATACAAAAGTTGAATCGCTACACT
Organism: Leptinotarsa decemlineata; assembly: GCF_000500325.1. Taxonomy (NCBI): domain Eukaryota; kingdom Metazoa; phylum Arthropoda; class Insecta; order Coleoptera; family Chrysomelidae; genus Leptinotarsa; species Leptinotarsa decemlineata. Next base: position 18,228 of record NW_019292857.1, read on the forward strand.
CAGTAGCGATATATTGTGAGTGCCATCGGTGTAAAGTTTCACATGTCTAAATCATACTGACCAATAGAACTGATTGAACAAAGTTGAGAAAATGCAAAACTCAACTATTGCTTCTTATTTGTAAAATAATGAAAAATCTGTGTTCGTGATATTTCCTATCAAGGTTATTGGACTAATTATTTCACAAGATTGCAATTCTTTCATTATTTCAATGACCGAACTTCAAAACAGTTGTTGCTTTTTCATACGGTACAGTCAGCGTTTATATTATATAATTCTCAACTAATATAAGGTATTGTTTCAAAATATTCAAATAGCTCCGGAAAGTATGATATGTAGAAATTCAGAATGATATATGGATAATCGGGTAGCTGAACACATGTGCCTACAGTTTTTTCTATCATTGATGCATCATCTTGTAACTTATTAAATGACCTTTGATGAAATTTACTCAAACAAAAAATTGTTCACAACTACATATCAATTTGAATTAAAAAGATAGCAAAGTACCTACCTACCTACCCAAAGACAACAAGTTTTATCTTCCTCTTGAAGATGATCACTTGGTGATCGAAACACGTGTCGAGGTGTAAAAATAACGATTTGGTGTTGGGAGAAAACTCCAGTAATATACATTATACAGTGTGTGAAAGCTAGACTATTTTCAGCTGCCCTTATGAATGTGGGAGTCCAGTTACAAATATGTATGCATGTTTGTATTTTATTTTGTAGTTGTGTGAATACATTAAGACTATTGCATTCGAATACCTACCTCGTTAGCATTGCCATTTATATGAAAAAAGAGGTTACGCACATAGCGTTCAAAAGTTTGGTGGATTGCCTAACCTAAGGGCTGACAATTCAAATAAGTGTGTCTTAAATGTTGAGAGTTTTTGCCTGGATCAAATAAAAAACAATACTGCGTTCATGCGGTGTGTATGGTTTGGAAGGTATCGGGTTAAGCATTCTGCATGATTTATTTCATACTGAACTTCTTGGTTTGAACTATCAAGAGAAATGAGCGGGCGTAATCTGGCCACCTGGATAGCTGTTGGGGTCTATCCATTTGAATTCAAACTCCATTTATTCTAATCAAGAAAACTCTATTGTTTTTTATCTGGATACATTGGTCATTTCCAACTCAACATTTGTGGACTGTATTCTATTTTACTCTGTCTCAGAATCTCACAAGTGTTATTGTTAAGAGCACTCATTGATATCTAAACCCAAACATGTGGGTGTAGATAGAAAACAAGAAAGTAAATGTTGCCAGATAAACGTCCACACAAAGTATAAAAGTTATAACATTCTGAACATAACCCCTGCTTTGAAATGGTGCCTTTCAATGAAAAACACCAAAGAAATGCACTACATATGAATAAATAGAGCTATAGGTACTCTATTTAACATAAAAATTCGTGGAATGCATATGTTCACTTCAACACAGCTACTTTAATTTCAGGAAGTGGACACCACATGCTTTACTTCACGAACATTTGAAGTTATCACAGTGGCGACTCGCACCTTCGTATCTGGACCAATAAAAACGTTGCTAATTTTTGCCAGTCGCTAATACAACGGGGCCAGATTGTCATTCTTGATGAGAACGAGGTGTCCAACTTGTAGGTTCTACTCTTTCTATTCATATTGTTGTTGCAGTTCAGTGGAGTATTCAGATGACCAGTGGGACGATAGATGTGACAGTCTGATGGTTGACTTTTCCTGGACATTGGCATCTGGTAACGAAGTCAAACGTCGTCCAATCAGAAAATGGGAAATAGACCGACGCAATCTTTATGTGGATTGTTTTGGTAGAAAAACAAATAAATAAGCAAATATAATATTTACAGACTTTAGCACTTTTACGTTTGATATGGTTCATAAGAAATGGATCAGCATAGTATATATCGGTTATATGAAATGGAAAAGAAAAGTTTTCGGGTTGACCCTGAAACATGTGATACACTGATGTGTACCCCTCCTAGCCAAATTTCAACCACCTAAAACCCAATAGTTTTTGCGAATTGAACTCTATATCAAATTTGGTCCACCGTGAAGTGATCTAACCTATGTTTGCCCTACAATTATATGTTGCTTTTTCGAATAATACATCACAGATAATTGTAATCAGCCCTCTACTCTGAGTATTTCATCTTCATCAATTTATTTCCTTCGGGGTGGGGTATTTCTTTTCAAAATGACTCTTGTTGCACTCTTCATTAGTACATTCATAGCTTTATCCAATTTTTCGGCAGGTAAATAATTAGAACCCACATGATTATCTGATCTCACTTTGTGAGTCCACCTTAAGAATGGAGCGATTACTCTTTTTGGTCGAGTCAAGCAACTGTAGTTTTCAAATGTGAAAATCTTGCTTGAAGCATCTTGACTCGTCTTTGCTGATTCTAATTACAGCCACTCAGGACCTTTTTATCACATTTGGGAGTTTATGATTGTAAAGGGGTACATACCTCTTGATATACTGTCTGCTGGATAATGTTCTGAACTAACATAGTGTCACTCTTGTGAGGAGGAAAGATTCTGTTCTATGACTTACAAATTTTTGTAGTCGATGAGGAGAGATCTTTATCTAACAGTTGAATCCGTCCACAAATTGTATTAATGAAGATTCCTTGACTTTTATAAACAGTTTTACCAGTAGAATTTAGTTCCAATTTAGAAATTGTTATGATCTTTAGAGATGCAATTTCGACCTTAGAGCAGAAAAGAGATATCGTTATACAACCATCTGTTCCAATACTTCTCAAATATACACAAGAACCATATGCTTACAGTGATACCTATGAAAAATCATGAATATTCACTTGAACATGATTCGACATGGGATGCACAATTCATTCAGAACGGGAAATTGACATCGTCCCAAGATAATTTTTTGCATCACACTATGCTTGCTATCGTAACACAAGGTGCTACCAAACCAAGTGGATCAAATATCTCAAAAATATCAGATACTTATGAATGGACTGACCTGTTACTTGATGAAATTAAATGACACTATCCATGATAGTAATTACACAATTTTCACAAACACTTCAATTTCTAGACACGTTTCACTAACACCGTAGCTTTCTCGGTGGAGGAATATATGTAATAATAGGAAAGTCCTTACCTGGCACAAGTTTTGACTTCTGAGAGTTGTCGTTCGTAGGGGGGCGACAGCTGGTTGACGGAAAAACATATTTTAAACATAAATAGAGAAGATAATTTATCGAATATAACACTCAAGAAGAAGGCAAACCATAGACACGTTTTTCGGGCTTTTGGACACTCATCAAGTGCAAGGATGGGCAACACTTGGTTACCAAAAGAAATACAAATACATAGATCAATTTTCAGACACCAGCCGCCCATTTGTGATTTCAGTTAGACACTCGATAACCTTCATATCTGTATGTTTTCCTGGACCCAGATGTTACGCGGGAGCTATAGCTGCCTCCGTGGTAATTTCAAAAGGTTTCTTGTATACACAAGATCTATCAACTGAAACCAGAAATGTGCGACTGGCTTCTGCCGATGGCCCCGTGCATTTGTATTTCTTTGGTAACCAAGTGTTGCCCATCCTTGCTCTTGGCTGCACCATACTTATGATGGGCCAAAAGCCCGAAACACTTGTCTATGGTTTACTGAATATATAAAATGATATATTATGTAGAAGAGCTATTATGAAGAAAAGAAGCTTTTTTGAAAATATAATGGACTGTCGCACAACGCGCTGAGAATAAACTGTTTTCAGTAGATTGATATAAACAATTATGATATTTAATTATCGGCTTGATTTTACCTTGAACTTTTATTCTCTGTCAGGCAAAACCCTTTTATGTTTTGAATTCAGAACTATCTACTTCTACAAACAGTATAATTCATTACACATGATTAGTTTCTACAAAATAGTTTACATAAATATTATAACAAAGCAAAGTAATATAAATAAAATAGTTAAAAGTCCATATTGATCAGTTATGTCATATTGTCAGATGTAATCCTTCCTTTGATACACGAAGCGACCTAGTGAACCAACAGACGAGATGATAGATAACTTGAAACAAAGTCTAAAGGTGATCCCGTGAAATTATCATTTGGATATGATAACGAAACAAAAGATTGAACCGGATCTATGCTGCTTATTTAGTACGTACATATAGTATGGTTGTTCACCGGCACAAAGTGCAATACCTTTGTCTAGTCTGATAATAATAATAATATAACTATTCATTTTCCATACGACTTGAACATGTATAGGAATAGTTAGGTTCGTGAAATGAAACCTCATTAAAAAGTCTTGCTCGGCATTGAAACTGTGATCAAGTGGAAAAAGTGACTCGGCAGTTATAAAGTTTCACATGAACGTTATTATGATTTCTCGTGTTGATATCACGATAGATGATTTCTTCCAAATGTTAATCGATCATTATACACATAAATATACTTTTCAATCAAATCGATGAGAGTTAGTATTTTGTATTGCTTGAAAAAGTATATAGTTTGTTCGTAGGTTAACTCCAGCCAGCGACAGGCATACTTGACGTAGACGAAAAATCACCCCAAAATCTAATACCATATCTATTTCGAGATTCTACGTGATCATTGATCATTGGTTGAAATCAATTTAAGATTTCTCATCATTTCTCTAAAAATTTCAGTAATCGCGGCTTTTTTTTTTATTTTAGCGAGTTATAAATTTGGTGTATATAAATGGCAAATGACAAAAAAGTATCTATATCACAACCAATCTAGAAAACCATAAATTTTTTACAACATTTCACATACACGATAATTATTGCCAAATTTTAAAAGCAATTACATGTGTGAAATTAAAAATAGTTGATGTATTTTGTTTAATTACACTAATTTTCATTGTGAAAGGTTAAAAAAAGTTTCGAAAATTTATAATTATGGAAATAATATTCGTATAAATAACTTGAAAAATATTATTCTAAATTCCTAGATAACTGAATATGAGGTAATATTTAGTTGTTGTTGGACAACATATTCACTACATTTGAACTTGTTTAATCCACGCGAAACCAACAATTTGCTGACTGAAAAATCGGTGATAAGGGGTTATTATCAACGTTATTTCTATATGCCTTAACAAACAACTCAATGTTTCCTCGTCCATTTTCATAGGTACCGTCTGACACTGTGCTGTCAACTGATGGAATGGCAAAACAGAAAGACAGAAACTTCCCAGGCACATTTAGACAAGTTGATGCTGCCAAGCGCTGACCGGGACGTGCTCACTTGGCCAGTCCGTCACAGCACGTACCGTTATTTGCCGGAAAGGATCGGAGAGCTGGAATCCTTTCCGGTGGCGGACGCTCTTAGCTATGCCGGGCTAGTGCGGTTGTCTATTCATTTTCATTGTTCCAATCCCATAGTTATTTTGACGGAACGGGCCGTGCTGTACTGTGCCGGACAGGTGGACAACAAGCTTTATGATTAGCAGCGATCGCACGCGTTTATATGTATAGTCAGTATCAGCATTGCACCCGTGCGGAGCCGGGGCGGCACGGATCGCTAGTAAATAATACGCAGTCCTCTTATTCAGCTCTGCAACTCAACAACCTCGTGTACATTCCTCAATAAAAAGCCGTCCAAATTTCTTTGAACTCTTTTTTTCATTGGGGAGTTTTGATACGTTGCCATGTTGACGATGTGACGTCACTATACGAGTGATAGCACATTAGGGGGGATTGGGGAGAATACGGGTTAGGCATTGGAAGGCCGAGTACTCAACATGTATGTTTCTAGATATGTAAGCAATCTTTAAAATATTAGATTTAATTTAAATTCAGGCGTTATCATAATTCAGATTTAATTTATATTCAATTGATTTTTGGTTATGTTGAAGTCAGAACTACAGCACCAAATTTTCTACTTTCGCACAAAAACTAGGAGAAAAGCCACATTTAAATTTTCATAGAAATAAAATGTGATGGACCAGACACAATTAGGCGAGCAATTTAAACGACAAAAAAGCTCATTGCTTCGTGTCGGTGTGTCTGCCTGTGTCAATGCCATAAACTTAAAACGGTTTTCACCAATGGACGGGGTAATTGAAGAAGAAGGTTCATGTATAATGTTCATCAATGTTCTGAATGGAACTGGCCGATACTTGATTGAAACTCAGATCAAAACTCAATAATATTTTTTATTATTTCTTCAATAAAAGGTTCACAAAGCCGCATGTGCCACATGTTTAAAAATATGACGACTTCAGGTGTGCAAAATCTTTTGAAGATTTTTGCAAAAAACACAAATAAGAAAAACAGAAAATGTGTTAAAGTCGAACAGTCCTAAAATCCCCGCTGTGTTTGATGAGCCGAGTCAAATAAAACTAGACAAGACAGATTTTGCAGCTGTCATAAAAGATTTTTTTCAGACTCTTCTTTCATGGGAACAGAAATTAAAAAAACATCGCAGTAACTTAGCTGGGATAAGACGAGTGACTAGCAAAGGGTAATTTTGCATGCTTCATTAAATCTCTCTGTTGGAATAGATCAGTTTTAGGTTTACAAAAGCTCTATTGAATATATGTGATATGTGCGTGGAAAATGTGAGGGAGTCATCAAGAAACAAGCATAATTTTTTTTCGCAGTTTGACAACTTTAGTAAGTCATTGCGAATGTGAAGGGAAATTGGAGATCGGGATCTATTTTTGGTCGATTTTTCTCTAAAAAGTATAGCTTTGAATTCAGTTGGGTCAGATTTTTTCTGATTTATCGACAAGTCTTGCGAGATCCTCGTTAACCTCATTGCAGGCAGCAACAATATCTTCTTCATCAGATGCGTGTCATTTGCATAGAAATGTGATGCTAACATGTTTCAAATGTTTACAGAATTGAGAGGTGTAGATAGTGATAAGTAGCTGGCCCAATATTGATTCCTGAGGTACACTACTCAAGGTTGAATCATCGAGTCTGATGTTCTGGAGTTCAGTACAACTCTTTGTATGCGTTTTTTGAGATAAGCAGCAATAAGTTGCTGAGATGATGGAGATAAGCCTATATAGTGTAGAATAGCTAACAACAAATTATGATCAGTTCAAGAAGTACAAGAACACAGAGCTTGTTGACATCTATATATGAAAATATGTCATCCGTTACTTCAAGGAGAATAGTGGAGCAGCTATAATTTGGACGAAAACCTGACTGGTGATGTGGAAGAACTGTGTGCATCAGGACGCGCTCCCGAATCTGTTCGTCATTAATTTTTTCGAAAGCTTTTGACATGGTACAGAGTATACTTATAGGCCTTAGATCATTCATACTTTTCCCGCAGTGTAATGATACTTGATTGTTTCCACACAAAAGGAAAAACAGAATTGATTAGGCAGAAGTTGACACTGTGAAAGATGCATGGCAAAATCAAAGGACAGCAATACATGATCATCGTTAAGGAAATTTTGTCTAGGCCGGTGGCCGTGGATTTGATAGAAAGTAACTTTTCTTGAACCTTCAGTTCGTCAATAGGAGAGAACGAGAGCTGTTCAATATTCTATAAAGTATGATTGGAGAAATATTTGACGGTACGTTTGTCAGGGATATTGGAACCTGTACCAGATATAAACAGATCACCAGTTAAACTGTCCGATTAAGAGAGCTCTTGCTACTAGTAATAATGTTAAGATTTTTCAGTTCCTTCCACATGTTTGATTGCATAATTCACCTCGTTATGCAAAGCTTTTTAAAATTCCCAATGGTGCTGGTCTCGAGATTTTTCAAATCTATTATGTGTATTATCGCGTGTTCTCATCATCATTTTCAGAGTATCCGTGAGCCAAGGTGCCCTTTTTTTTAGTGACTCTGGCGTTTCGCATCGGATCATGGATATCAAACAAATTTAATATAATCTCACTGAACAAATTCACTTTCTTCTCAATATAATCAGTACGCAATATCTCTGTGTAGCAAGTGATTTTGGAATAAATGTGGATTGAAATATCTGAGAAAACGATAAAGATTGACTGAGTGCTCCCGTTCAATTTTGGCGGTGCTTACAGAGCAAGGTATTAGAGCATGGTCGGTAAAAAAAACAGTCATTAACTTTAATGTTATTAATTTTAAGTTCTTCGGATGATATAATGAGATCTAGTAATTTATCCCTTCTTATGGGGTGATCTTCGATTTGTTTTAAGCTATAAGAATCAATAATCATTTGCAAGCAACCACTATTATTGCTGTTTTCGTTTAATAAGCCTATATTAAGATCTTCTGCACATAATATGAAGTCTGATTTGGGAGCTACTATATTGAGGGTACTGTCAACCTCATCAACGAATTGATAGACTTGAAAATGGGGAGGGGTTTGTATAGTACACTAATAGTTTTATTTTCATATTTCAGAGTTATCCATAGTTGTTCTATACATACATACATTCTATACATACATACATTCTATACATTTCCGTAATGGTTATAATAATTCACAAATACACATATATATATTCTTCGGCAGTATTATTGATGAATTGGACACTATTTACGGGATATTCAGCTATAATTTTTCCACACTCTCAAACTCAAGATCTGATTCATTGTCACAGACGTTCATTTTCCAACACAAACACTTGAGGAGTAGATTTGTATTACTTTGATTCTCTTATGATGGTCAATAATCTCATAAAGAACCTTCCTTCATCTACAAAAACAAAAAAAAATTCTTTCCTCCTTCAGTCGAAATAGTAGACGTTATATTGTTTCCCGAAGGCTTTTCTGGCGTATCTTATTTAGAGCGCATGCTCTAATCTTATATCTTATCTTTTTCTGACGGGCTTTCTCTCTAACCTTCATTTCGTTTCATGAGGATGCCAACTTGATCACGCGTCAAAAAAAGTGTTACAGTTCTAGTGTTGAAAACGTTTATTTCTTCAACCCTATACTTCAGTTTCAACAGGACATATCACACCGACTATTATCAACGAAGAAACGTCTACGTTCTTTTTCTTCAAATATCGACTTGTTTCTGTTCTATCTGCTATCCTTTTTGGTATGCTGCCGTCTAAAAATTTCAAACCCCACACCCGATGCGAAAAATATTCCAAGTGATTAATTCAAATCCAACTGCAGGAAAATTCAAAGTCGACCCACGATGTGAAAAAGTATCTCAAGTCTCGTCGCTTTTGAAATACCAACATTCTGGAATGTTGTGGAATATTCGAAAATAGCCAGGAACTTTCGGAAAATTTTCCCAGATCCGAGATCCTTGTGGATTCTCAATTTTATTTGGAAGGCGTGGTCTTGAATACATGAAAGCTAGAATTTTCGCGTACTAGAACAGTTTCTGGACGTTTCGGAACGTCCAGAAACATCCAGAAACATCATTGTGAAACAATACATAACTGTAAAATGTTCTGGAACATTCGGGACCATCCAAATTATATTTTGTGGGGTTGGGGCTACCCATTGGTAGGGGTGTATATACCAGTAAAGCAAGATCCGTCGACCCCTTCTAATCGAAAGTATATCATTTTATTACAGCAGCTAGTAACTAATAATAATAGCCTGTGATAAAATTCACTTGAACGGAAGTATTTTCACAAGTATTAGTTTCAATTTATAATAGGTTAGTACTTATCTACTTGAAGACAACACAAACATCATTTACTACGTACAACAAATTGAACGTGATTACAACTTTTCTTCATCACGCGTTTCGCATCGGTTTGTAAGGCCACTTGAATTTGTTTTGAAGCGCAATACTTTTAATTTTACGATTACACCTTAACTCTTAATTTGATTGGTATGGTATAGAAGACAGATATAATGTACATGAAATGGCTAAGGCAACCAACGTATTTATTTTATAAGGTTCAATATCGTATTCATCTGAATAATTTTCCATTACCACATTTTATGTTACCATTATTTTAAACATATGTGGTAGCAATCATATGTCATCGCGGATTTCTGCAGAGACCTATAGAAGAACATTATGTAATAAATTGTTTGGGTATATCTAAAAGGGATTAGGCAATGTCGGACGGAAGCCAGTCGGTTCGACTTGGGTGCTTTGTTCACTCACTCAAATCGACCGCCGTGTTGGTCGCTGGTTCAAGCGCCAGGCTGGACGATCGATTTTCACTTACTATCGTCCAAACCATGTTAGGAATCACACGTTAAAAGGTAAGGCCTCGTTAGTCCTTAGCTCTCACAAGTTTCGACTTCGTAGGGTTGTCATTCGTAGGGGTGCGATAGTTGGTTAACGGAAAATCAGATTTTGAACATAAACATATTTTTAAATAAAAGCTCGCAAGGTAGCATCCGACTTCTTATGGACAACATTTTTATATTTTAACCAATTCACACGAAATATTGATAAATTATGAACATAAATCTTCCTCTTGTATCACGCCATCCATTAGTGAAAACCATATGAAATCCGTTTAATAAAAGAAAACTTATGCAGCTCTACGTTGTAGTAAACGATTTTTTGTATGTATGCATAACCAAAATAACTAACTAACTTGACCGTGATAAAGCTATAAATGAAGGCGAAAAATTTTTTGAATTAAATGATATGTTTTGGTTTACATTTTCAACAAGCACGAAGCTAAATACTCTTAGTTGCACAAGAGATACTATATATATTTCGGGAATAGCAAATAATAACAAACACTTTTTGATATAAAGGGCTTTATCGTTTTTCAAAATATTCCCTTTGATGACCAATACACTTTTGCATTCGTTCAAACCATTTGTTAAAAAGCAGTTTATCCATTTTTCTTGAGACATCTCCAAAACATAGTTTTTGAATGCTTCAGCGGCTTTAGCGCTCGTAAATCGTTGACCACGCAGTTTATCTTTGAACTCAGGCGTTAATGACGCTTAAAAAAGCTATGTTATAGCGAAACACGTGTCGCGGTTTTTATAAAACCCTTTTTAGTGAAAATCATATATTAAACTGTATTAATGAGATTCAATTTGTATTCAATTGTTTATTTTTGATATTCGGTGCCAAATCAGGACTGTACTGAGAATGAGTCATCAATTCAATGTTTTGACTCCTCAAAAATTCTCCTGTTTGACGATATGTATGAGAGCTCGCATTGTCATGACGGAGAATGATTTGTCTTAGGCGATTAGTTTTACCACTCAGAATTGACAGTTCTACGTTGCTCAAGCAGAACAGCCACATGACCCATTCGGTCGAAGAAACAGGCGACCATTTGCTTCGCTGTGCTTCTTCCACTAACAACTTTTGATAGATTTAGCTCGTCTTGGAATACCCACGCACGGTTGTTGTGTTTCCGACTCATATGCATTGTATATCCATGATTCGCCACCTGTCACGATTTTATACACGTCTTTTTTAAGCACCGCGGTCGAATTTTCAATTCATTTCCGTACACCATTTGACGCGAGCTTTTTTCTGAGCGATTGATGAATTATGGGGTATCCAACGAGAACAATTTTTAACAACTCAGTGTTCATGCAAAACCGAATGTTTTGAGGTGGAACTAACGTGCAAGGATTTTTTCAAGGACAAAACACAAGCACTACAGGAAAATCCTTAAGGATCTCTAAGAGCGATGCCTGTGCGGAAGTGGCGATTCACATTGGATTTGAATCGCTGGAGATTAAATCCATTCGGAAACACGTTCTCACGAAGTTTATTCCACATAAACGCAGTTCTCCAAATGAAAAAGTTCTTAAACAGTGAAGTTCGAGGTGTACTGAGTTGAACCTCAAAACAATGAGCAGCTTCTATCTCACAATATGTCACATGCCGATATTGCACTATCAGTTCATGCACTAACTACATCGATATTTTGTGACACAACAACCGATTTTGGACGTCCTCCACAGAATTCGTCGGCGAATGAACTACGACCACGATTGAATTCACTATACCAGCGATATACTGTGGTTTTTGATGGTGGTTTATCGCCATACAAAGAACTGAATTCATCGACACATCTTGTTGAGATAATATGTACGTCGAAAGTTGTGAAAAATAATTCAACGGAAACCTTCTCTTGAAATATCAATTTTTTGGTCAAATTGATTTTATCAACTCACTGTAAACAAAACAAATAGCGCACATCAAAACGTTGTGAGTAGGTACGTTCATGCTACAAAATTTCAAAGTTCATTATGGTATATCAAACATGATAAACGAAAGTCACTTATTGAATACCAGTTAATTAAGAAAATATTCAGATTAACTACACTGTTGTTGTCTTAAAAATAGATTTGCTCAAATTGTTAGGATAATCATCAAAGAGATTTGATTACACCAATAAAAAAACAGTATTCAATTGTGTTTTTTGAAATGGAACGTCAGGTAATTTTTATAACTACGGTGAATTATGCAAACGTTGTCTTGGTGAATTTTATTGCATTGCAGAAAGAAGTCTAGTTAGGCATAAACATTACCTAAAATATCATTATTTATTAGGATAATTTGGTATTAAATGCAAATTATTTAGAAATAATTTGATGTGAAACATGAAAAAAACTTGAAAAAGGCAAATTGTAGATCGAACGAATAATTTAGAAATTGACTGATTTCGAGATCAATTAAAAAATTAGAAACCATTAGCGAATCTGGAATTCTAGCTTGAATAGATGTTTTTCAAGATGTACTATCGCAATTCACTAATTATAAGTCAACCTAAACGATAAACATACTTTTTTATGTATTTTTTCAAAAACTGCGTTGAATCGAAGGTTGTTTGAGCTATTATCATCATCACCTTCATTAAAAGTCAAACTCTTTTCCTTATATTAATCGAAATACTTATTTATTCCAAGCTTCCAATTTCTTTTTTCAAAAGTAGTGAACATTTTTAAAGAGTTAATTTTCATGAACTAAGATTCTGTTTGCTAGAATACAGGGTTGCCAAACAAAATAAACAGGGGATAGGGACATTAACCACAAGATGTTTGAAAGGCATAGAGGAGCATGTAAGATATTTCAACGGTTTTGAAATCCTCTTATCAGTCGATTTCAGTAAAATTCCGCCTAATAGTTTTGTGAAAAATCGCATTAGGAAATTTGAGTTGTTCTGGTACTTCTGGCCTCCACTGTCATCAGATTTCTCATCCCGTGATTTATTTTCGTGTGAATACCCATAGAGTGAAATCTGTAGCACATTCAGTAACTTCGGAGAACTTGTTTGTCAATTCGACACTCCACTGCAACTCGTGAGGGTTTATTGAACCTCGCATCCTTTCAAAATCGACCAAATAAATCCAGCGTACTTAATACTCCATTCGGTAACTGATCTTTCAGGTCAGCAGGCCGGAATGTGCATCTCTGAAATTATACCTGTTGACCATCTTCTTTAATATCCTCTACGACTGCCCTAATGGCATACTGGAGAGATTCAGAGTTATTGACCGATACTGATATCGTCGGATGTTCAAGGTCAAAATTTGCCATCCTTATGACCACATAAACCTTTCCATAAGAGCTCATACTCACATGAAAATACTTCATCTTTAGCTAAGCACGGCTTTTTCGCTTCTGGTTTGGGTGTATTATCGTTTGAGCGTGAGCGTTTGCTAACCTGCTCAGGAGGAGTTTGTTTTTCGAGACGATGAGTCGCACCGTGTGTGACCTGTGTCACATGACAATAGAGGGCGTCACAAGTCACTGTGCAAGTTTTCATGTTGATCGGACCATGGTTTCATAAGGAAGTTCACCCCAGAGCCTCCTAGGTTTGTTTACAGGATCACGAGATGGAGAATAGAGAAGCTCTTGGTCTTGATTCGATGTTACAGGGAGGACAGTTGAAGTCGTTGAGTCGACGCCTATTTCTGTGGAAATCATGGTCGAATTCTTTGGTTACTGTATGGTCCATAAGGGAGTCCCACGAGTATCAAAGGAAAGAAGGTCCATCATGACAGAACTCCTCATTACCGTGACACGTCTTCGTAAGATGGAAAGGCGCCCAGCATTTTGAAGATTCCGTTAGTGATATTGAGTGGGTCCAGAGTCATAAATATACCATTTCGACACGGCTACACCAACTTAGGATGAGGCGTCATTCATGACTCTTTTATTAATCGGTGACACCTCACACTGCAGGGGTATTCCAATGCACACCGCTCTAGGGTACATTATTGAATGGACGTATGTGATCAATTTGAATCAACTAAGCATCGGTAATAAGAAAACACCTAAAAAAAAGGGGGTTTTCAGATGTAATAGTTAACAAACCTATCAATTTAAGACTGAAAAATGGCTGTAGAGCTAATTTCAATAGCATTAAAACGCCTTCCTTCACCAGCATGCCCCTCTTCAATAGAAAATCGAAAGGCCCTTGATTTTCTTGAAATTTTCACGAAATTTCTGAAACTGCTTTATTTTTTTTTTTGGCCACCCTATATTTTTTAACAAAGCGATTGTTCTTGTTACCGTCTTGTAAGAAACGTCCCAACAATTTCTGAAACATTATCAATAGTTTCTGAAACATTCCTTCTGAATCTATTAAAGAAAGTTTTTGATTCGAATCAATTATAGCTATCATAAATACTTATATACTCTCACAGAATAGGATGGTGATAGACACNGTTACCTGGTGCGTCTGCTGCAACACGTTAACCAACTCAGGTGCTGTGATTGTCGGTTGTCTTCTTGCGGTTAAGACCAAAAATCGGTCTTGAACTGCAGTTGTAGCGCGTCCTCGCCCTGGATGGTGTTCGGGAATTTCATATATATCCTGGAATTCATTGACAATTTTGTCCTTGGGAGAACAGAGGAATGGAAATTTGATTGTTGGCGGTGAATATCGTTTTTATGTCCTGTTTTTTGAGAATTCTGCCAATTTTGTCAGTCACACCTTTAATGTAGGGAAGGAAAGCTTTGTGGGGAACGTTATTGTCTCTTGGATCTTTGGGACTGGACGTTTGTTGACGACGGATGGATCTGTCAATTTGATGGTCTGTGGATCCATTATGAAGGAGATCTGTTGTTGTGGTAGTCTGCGAGGTTGATAGATCTATGGATGAGAAAATTCAAGACGATGCTTTCTAACATTTTAAGTCTCTGTGGTAAAAATCTTATGAGGTTTATTCTGGTTCTACGAAATTCACGTTCTAGGACGTCAGGATCATGCGCAGTTGACATAGCGCGTTCTGGTTTATTGAGGATAATTTCGGACTAATGAATCCTCTGTTCTGGTTTCGACTGCAAAGTGATCCTGAACTGTTTTGAACCGTCCCGAATCGTTCTTGCTCTCGAGGCTGAACTGTTGAGAACTGTTCCCGTTGCTCATGCGCATTTATGTGGAAATTTGTTTGGGCTATTTGCTAGGATGTTTTTTTTATTTATTTGATTTGAATAATTGATGATTGAGGTTAGATAACATTTGAACTGACTATAATGATACGCTACATAACAAAATGGACATGATCAATAGTATTTTCTCGTCTTCATCTCTTCATATATCTTTAATTATACGATAGGTGGCACAGTGGTCTCCTCAAAAGCGTTCTGGTGTCCGAGACTATTTCGGACTGTTTGAGATTTTTTGCTTGTACGCATCATGTTTTGCGCTGTTTCGGATGTTAGAACCAGAATAAACCTTTAGATGCATAGGATAAGGATATAGATCGCATTCACTGTCAAGATATTTGCCTTGAAGATTCACCAGCATGACGAAAGTTCACTTTGAAAATAACTCTCATTATTTTTTTCTGTACAATGAATATGTCAGAGGTATTACTGCTGCTTCCTCAGAATATTATACCAAATTTTAGTAAAGAATATATAATTAATAATAATTTTTCATTAAGGTAGGAACTAATAACTGATACTGTAACATATTTGATAAAAATTTTTTCCCAAATTTGTAATATGATTATACCAATGTAAGTGTTCGTTCACATATATCGCAAGAACTTTTGTTGAGTTCTGAACTGCAAGTTCATTATTTGACAGGTTAATTGTACTTGTTGTTTCAATTTTTTGCTGTGCTGTTCTAAATAAAATTACATTTATTTTATCAACATTCAGAATCAAATTGTTCTTTGAGAACTAGTGGTTTGCTCTGTCTAACAGGTTACTCGATTCTATAATTGAGTTTGGATTGTTGTGACTTGTCACTAACACATTTGTATCTACAGCATAGTTAATGATTTGAGAAGTCTTACTGTCATTGTTTAGGATTTCTGAAATATCGTTCATGAAAATAATAAAAGCATGGGACCAGTTACACTTCCCTGTGGGATGCCCACGGTATTTTTTCGTGTCTCTGATTTGATTATTTCTCCGAATAGTTTTTTACCGATGTTTTGACAAATATGATTCAAACCACTTTCAGATATTACCCCTAATACCATATCTATCAAGTTTTGCCAATAAATATTTATGATTTGGGCAATCATAGGCTTTCGAAGTCTGAGAAAATACCTAAAACTATTTCATTATTCTCAAATGACTGAATAATTTTCTCAGTGAACTGAATTATTGGCGTTTCTACTGATCTTTCTTTTATATATCCATGTGAGAAGAACTCAACAGGTTGCACTTTTTCATAAATTTCATGACTCTATCACGTATGGTCATATCAAAAAATTAAGTAAAATATGGTAAAACACTTATCAGTTGAAAATTCCCAAATAACTCTCAATTTCCTTTCTAATCGATGAGTGTTGTTAAAGCAACTTTCAGTTGTTCACTAAAGATCGCATATTCAAAAGAGTAATTAATTATATAACAAATGATACTAGCAATATTATCAATACATAATTTTATCAAACTAACTGGTATTTGCGAAACTATGCAATGATAATGGTACTCGTGAGAGGAATTTCTCTCGCTACTTATTCAGAATTGTGTTTTACTCAAAACATATAATTTCAAACTTTAGCTTGTTGATCCGTCCTAGTATAACAGATCTATGAAGATTTGTATTAGCTGTATGTATCTTCAACTGCTTTATCCCTCAGATTGTTGGTCCTGAGAAGATTTCCTAAATATTCAACGGTTTTTCGAATGGGAACACTTTAATATTTTAGGAATATCCTCTTAGGATTATAGAATAAACGGCCTATGCGATGAAGTAGTTGAACAACACATACAGCTAACTCAAATCTACATGGAACAAAATTGTTAACAGTTCAAAAAAGTTTCTACAGATTACAGAATTCACATTTGGCTTCATCTAATTGTTACTTCCTGCTTTGTTAATCAAATAGATTGCTGTCATTCCTATGGTTTTTTCCTTGCAAATAATTGAGCCTCCGAAAATTTCATGGCGTGGTATTAAGTGGTATAAAGTCTGGATTGATTAAAAAAATATGTGATCATAGATATCATTCTCAGTTTCAACAGCCTCATACTGAAATCATGTATTCACTATTGATTTGAAGATATTGTACCTAATTCACTAAAATAACCACTCGAAAACAAAAACTGTAATACAGTACGCTTATAAAGTAATGCATTAATTAATTATTAGCCGAACCAATCGGTTTACGATTAATGAAGAAAAGAGAATTGAAACTTTCTATGATTTTTACCACTTAAATTTGTAACTAACGTTACTGCAGTTTCGTCCTATAAGGACATATTCAAACTTATACATCAAACTAAAAATGATTACATTAGCCCTTCAACTCTATGATGACATTTTTGAGCATGAGTCCAAATAGTAAAGGGGCCAATGGAATTAAAAATGATTTTAGTGGGCCTGGAAAATATAATACCAACAAGTGGTATCATTGGAATTAGTTTGATGTCCTGAGTTCAGAAAATGATGTGAGAGCTTGGTGTTACTAATGATATTGTCCTAATGTCTGGTACATCAATTATATTGTATTACAGCTATCAGTTCTACGTTGCTGATAATATTAGATTCGCTAAAAACCGCGAACAATCAATCAGCAATATGGTGAAAAAGTAATAATCAATGGTCTCAGAAAGTATGGAATAATAATTTCCAAACTGTACTCCAGAAAAGTTTTATGAAGGATTTATTGGGCATTACATGTTATGCAAATGAAGCTTGATACTGGAATGGAAAAAAGTACTACAGTTATAATACTTTCACTCGTTTTGTTTTTGAGAATTTCATTTTTTGATAAATTGCACCACTTTAAGTGGACTAGTCTGTAACTGTTATTATATGCATATATAATGTTCAGAGATTAATCAAAACATTTTTTGCATCCAATTAGAATGTTTTCATTCCATTTTCAAAATAAGTTATAGAAAACAGTACATCTCAAGATCAACACCGAAAAGTAGTCATATGATTGACTTGCACTCATGGACATTGTGGATTAGAAGGTCAAATACTGCAAAATTTCCATTTTCCTTGAAAAAGTGCGAGGTTACAAAATTCAAATTATATTGGGGAAATATAATTATAAACTCGTTCAGATGAGCTATCATCATCTTTGTTTTATTAAAAAAGTTCAACGGAAGGGGTTTGAGAAAAAATAATAATTTGCAAAAATTGACCTGCTTTAGAAATTTCTGAAAATATCGTTGATTTAGCTGATGATGATTTTATGCATTACATTATGGACGCATTGTAAACTACTATACGCATGTTCTTGTTTCATAGCTCAATAGTTTTCGTCAGCCAGTGATTCTTTCCTATATTGCTTCAAGGTCCACATGAAATACTTAGTGTGATATAACACTTCAACCTGACATTGACTGCTGGGTATTGCCAAATATTCGACGTAAGTACGTCGAACATGAATATGTGAGTTTCGTTGTGAGAGGCCAGATTTGTTTTTCTTCAGAATTAATTAGTTGTCCGACAGGATATTTCTGACATGTGCAATTTGTTTTGTTTGAATGTTAAACTATGCAATAAGTGAATTTATAAGATTTCTTGTTCTTCTGTATATCATCAGAAAAAGTTTATTTTCTTCATCAGTTTGAGACCCTTCCTAATAATGTATTTCATTGTGGATAGTATCCTTCATGACATTGGTTATGCAATACATATTCCATAAAACCCTGAAAGGTTGTTAGGTTGAACATGACAATAATGTTGATATACAAACCTAAAAGGTCAGTTTGGCTGGAATTGGTTTTCAATGTTTTTGGATAGCTGTCTATATATACAATCAGTTTCATTCGAGTTCCAGCAGTGTACCAATTTCATGAACTGGTACCATTGTGTGAGCCTTCTATTGTGGATTATTACTATATTCGTATTCAATCCGTTATTTCCATTAGTCACGAAGAATACATCTTTGACGTTGGATGAAGAGACCAGACATGTCTGGAATTGATAAACATTTCTAAATATTCAACACTCATTGAGAGACAACACAATAATTCGTCTGTGATTCATTTTTTGAAGCATTGGTTGTATTCTTAGAAGTAAACTACTTTACTTTTTGAAGGTTCTTAAATACTGTTTTATTGTGGGCAGTTTATGAAAATATTTTTGTGTAATTTTTTGTTAGATGAATCGTTTTTTTTTTCGTGCAGTAACGAAAATTTATTTCAAGGTCAATTGATTGCAATAAAATTTCGTTGCTAGCTGTGATAAGGCACTGCATGTAAGTACAAGTACATGATAATTATATCATGGTATTGAGTTGCTGTATCTCTAATCTCAAGTATTGAAAGTTGGAGAATGCGTTCGAAAATATTGAGTTGAACTCTCTCCGAGATTTCAGTGCATTAGAGATTCCACACTGAAACCCAGTTGATCAGTATAGATACTCAAATAAACACTTCAATTTTCTGATTGATTCCGCCGTTACTTGATGAAGATCCATAGTAATTTCATAAACTACACTTTACGATTTGATCTCCACAAACTTTATTATATATGACGACCTGTTTCGCTAGCACAGTAGCTTCTTCAACAGTGATTTGAATACTAAAAGTTGCTCCTTTCGCTAATATTTATATTCCACAGGTAACTACAATCGAGACTACCTCCATCAAATTACCTAAACCTCTACAATTTTTATATACCTGTGGTACCTCTTCAGTTATGATTACCTGAAGCATATTACCTCACTTCTACATCAATAATATAATGATACTTCCTCGGTTTTTTTTTTAAGAAAAAAAGTTCAATAATGGTGATCTATTCAAATCCAGTTGGTCATTCATTCCAAGCTTTTATTATCTATGTGAAAAATTTCGAACCCTTCGTTAAAAATATGATTTTCTTCTAAAAGATGATTTGAATATGTTGAACTTGTTTTGTTATTTACATATGATGTTCCTGGATTCAATTCCTAAATGTTCTGCCAGTTTAACCAATATATACCTTAGGACATGTTCCACACTTTAATTTATATACTCATGATTTCTCGAATTTGGATGTTTTGTATTTATTATTTTCAACTTTCCTAATGTATTACTTGTTCTATATACAATTTCAATATCTCGTTTCCTCAAAAATGTGAGGTTAATAGGAGATTTTCACTTGACAGTTTACAAAACCGTGAAACGTGTTTCGCTATACAATAATATCTTCAGACGTCAAAATACTTCTATTGTATAGCGAAATACGTGTCGCGGTGTTGTAAACGGACGTATATCGATAGGTCTTGCAAACGAATAAAAAATGTCGATGATATCTCACACACAATTTGTTTTATTTAAATTTAAAGATAGGAAGCGCTTAATAAAAGACCCTATATTCTTTTAGAGAATCATCATAATCATGATACGAAAGTCATTATTTTTCGATACTAACCGTGTTTGATTGACTAATTTGAACACTTTTATTTTGACCTAAGGATGACCATTATATAGGTAAGTTTTTACTTTGGGTAACATTATTGAGATAGAACCTTTCTTAGTCGCTGATGAAGTAGCTTTCTATGGTGAAATAATTTTTAAAATCGTTTGGGTGATTTTTCTGATTATCCATTACAAATTTTTTTAGAATACTAGATTAGATAAAAATAACTAGTGCGTAGAATAAATAATGCAAGAATCCCTGTACAACGGAGACAGAAAACGAAAAATTTCTTGAATGTAGCCCGAATGCATCGCTCAAACTGAGTTTTATGCTACTGCGCATCCAAACCCCGGACAAGCCAAAATTGTCAAACCCGAACAGCTTCAAGTTAACCATCTGAAGTGATTGATAGTATATTTCTAACTCAACAAGTTCATCATTTTCAGTCAAGACAAAATATTGAGTAATGAAAACTAAAAACATTCAATCGTTAATAAAATTATGATTATAAAAGAGGTGTAAATTATCTTTCAACTCTATTACAGTTATTATCAACAGGTAATTTTGTTCCACATGAATTCTCAATTACGCGTTGATAATATGTGATCTTAATTGGTATCTCATTATGTCATCAGTAAACAATTGTTTTCATTTCATTTAAGAACTAATGACGTTCTGTCCATCTACTTAATTCTATTCACTTCAGATTTTAATTGAATTTTTTTTTCAGAAACTCGCTTCGCCGAATAGCTCGCCATGACGACACCGAGTTCTCCCATCAGAGCATCCTGAATGTGATGGAGAAATTCGTGAAAACCGTCAACAAGATGGATGAGACGATTTTAGTGCCTTGTCGACTGATGGATCAAAAAGTGGGCGACGAACAAGATCCGGCCTGTCAAAATCCAAAAACGAAGAGTTCCCATTCGGTTCATCAGCTCCTCAGCTCTACGGATCTCTTCGAAATCTACAGCATGCTGAACAACGTCAAGGACGGTCTTCTATGGGGCCAGACGCAGGAAACAGCTAAAGCCAGTACCATAACCCCAATCACCAAAGGCCACAATCGCAGACCCTCTTCAGTGAGCGTCACTTCAACGAATTCATCCACATCCACTTTGAGTGATACAGATTCGGAATCGGGCAGCAATGAGATCGACTCTGGAATCGATGATACCGCCCAGGAGGAAGGAAAAGTGGAAAGGGTCGCCGAAAATTTTGGAAGACATCTGATTGGGCTAACAACATCTCTCCGTCAGATGACAGAGGCTGCACAGTACCTGACCTGGCGCTACCAGTACGACATTGGGGGCCCAGTCTAATAGTTGAACGTTTGGTTAACCAAATAGGTCGTTAGACTGACGTTTTATATTAAATATATTTTTAGTTAAAGGGTGCGGAGGACGGGGCATCTTTCTGATTGAAAGTTTTGACCCATCTTGACACAAAAAGAGACAAATAGTGCCGGATTGATTCGATGTTCTATGATTATTTCGAATCTGGCATCTTTGTACTAATTGGGAAAATGGTATTCATGATAATATTGTCACTTATATATTGTCATTCTGAATTGAAGTGGTAGTTTAGAAAAAAGGTCTCGAGGGCAAACGAACATAGTTTACTGATTTAATTATCAGTCAAAAATAATGTTGAGACAATAGGAAAATCACAGGTCTTCTGTTGTTTCATCCAATGTTAATATCCAATTCAGTACTAGAAAAATTTGCCATTGATTTGAGTTCAACACATTATATAGAATTTTTAGAGAAAACAGTTTTGAAACTAAATTAATGATCTCACATTTTTCTGATACTAACGTTTAGTTTGAATGCCTAATGGAAGAACAGACAAAAGACTCTATTTTTATTTTATTTTTTTCACTTTTTCTGCTGTTCAGGAACCGTCAACCACAAATGAAAGCTCAGAAATATGTACTGTGGGTGATATTTTTCAATTCAATCTCATTTTCCCAAGTTGAATCTCACTTGAATGATTATCTCAACCATACTTTTGCAGCTGAATGAACTTATCTGATGGAAATACTAATTCCATTTTCTTCAGAGGTCTTAGATTTTCCTGCAACTATCATCAAAGAAATTTTTCAAATAGTACATTCTGCTGCTCCGCATCTGTTTGAAAATCTGTTAAAATCTGATATAAAATATTATCTAATGAGTTGAATAACTTCGTGGCGAAATACAAAAATGAAATTCACATGAGACACTTATGTGAGAATATTAGTTTTGGTAATATCTTCAAAAAGTATAAGGTAGGTATTTAATTTTTTTGTGTTAGGAAGGTTACAAGATAACTCAGAAAGATAAGTCACTCTTTGATTTGAAAAGTGATACCTATTTATATACTAGATTATCTATTTTTGCTCATAAATTTATGAAATTATTTATTTGAAAATATCAAGTATTATTAATTCCTACACTTCTATATTGTTTTGGTTTATGAATAAAGAGGAAGCAAGATTATGAGGTGTGTTTTTATCAGTATTTCTATTTCAAAAACTAGAGTTAGGAGAGTTACCTCTGTTACAAAAAGTTTGAATTGAGATCGCTTTGGTGTATCAAGCAATAAGCATACACTATAAAGTAAATAGACTAGTTGAAATTGAATGTTCACTTGCCTGCCTATGTTAGCAGTTGATTTCCCATTCATGATGCTATATTATAAACTACTACACACGGAGAAATTCTCTTTGTCTAAAGCAACGATTATGTTCAGACTATACATTAGTACACCCTTATATTATAGTCGTCATTATGGCCACTATGTTTTTCAGTTTTCATTTTTTGAAATGTTCTTACTCCTACTGTTACTGGTTACATTTTAGTTATTACAATCAGAATGAAGATATTTTGTTACGTGACAAGGTCTCGGTATTGTTTGAAACTAGAAAACCGTGATACACGGCATGATATCATATTTGTTTGGGACAAAAATGTAATACCAAATTGAGTTGAAAAATACTTTTTAATAAATCATTTCTTGATAAAAAGTAAAACTGGAACCTCTGGCGTAAAATAAATCCAAATGCAAACACATTTCTCAATCACTAGAACTTTATTGATTTTCTCGACGCGCGTTTCACCAACCAAGTTGGCGCCTGCAGGTGATGAAGAAAACTCAGTGGTTAATACGATAAAATGCTTTAGAGTAGTCCAGCAATACTAGAAGACAAAGTTGGTATATGTCGAGAGAATAACGCAAATCATCTGCAACTTTCAAAAGAACTATTGTGCAGCTAAGAATTCAATATTTAATTCTCCCACTCAGTTGAATACAAGATCTACTTGCATAGTCTGAGAAATCAATATTTAAATCTCCAACACTGATCACATTTTCAAATTTTGAACATACTGAGAATGAACTATCTTCAAGCACTTAAAAAACTTACGAGGTGTATATTGGGAGATTTTTATATATGAAGAATCTAACAAACAGTACGATTTTATTGTCAAGGGGGACAATTTCGAAGACTATTTGTCGCCCTCATGGTTCAACCCCTTAGAAGGGGTAGATGTACCCGTAGAATTTCAAATGGGAAGGGAGGGTTGAGTGGCATATCATTTCAATTGGCCTTCAATTCTGCTTCCAATTATACCCTGACTTATTATTTTTTGATGAGCATTTTTTGAAAAATATCGTTCTAAACTAACAGAAGTAATTTTATTAGTACGCCTATACTGAGATGCATAGTTTGACAAAAAATAGTAAGAATATTAGGTGGCTCACATTCTTCAAGACAAAATTGAAATGATTATAATTTATGCAGAAGTTGGAAAGTGCGTACGAAGAGTGGCATGTCTTTTCAACGAAAGACATCCCAATTGTAATGTAAGTCACTGGTATGTGCTGAATAAGTTTTCTCGAAACTAGTTCAGTGACAAATAAAAAAGAAATAACCTCAGAGTACTAAGAAGCAGCTCAAATTGAAGTTTTGCGAACATTTGCTGCAGAGCCCACGAGCTCCTTACGATCAGTATCAGAACAGACGGGAATGTCACGCGAGACTGTAAGAAAATCATTGAAAATACATAAATTTCATCCTTATCAAATGCAGATTAATCAAGAGATATCCACGAGGATGATTATGATACAAGAATAGAGATTTATCTTATCGAGTCAATACCATCCCTAATCTTCTATTAAACAGCTGTTTCTGCGATGAGTGTACATTTTTTCTGAATGGCGATGTAATTAGACAAAATTGTCGCTATTGAAGTGACGAAAACCCACATATTAGGGCAGGGCATACACAACACCTTGACACCTTGGAATGCTTGAAGAGACTATCGATCCTCTTATAACTCGCGAGCAGCTAGAAACTCAAATGGACGCAGAAGGTAATGAACTTTTGTAGAAAGATCTGCTACATTTCCAGCAGGACAGTGCTTCACCTCATTATTTTCTTCCCGTCGGACAGTGGTTAAACGAGAGATTTCCGTATAGATGGATGGCAAAAGGGGAGCCGTTGAAGGGCCTTTGAGATCACCGGACTCAACACTCTTAGATTTCTTTCTTTGGTGGCATCTTAAATACTTTGTTTATAAAACACAAGCTTCTGATATTGAAGAACTTACGAGAAGAATTACAGCAACATGTCAATCAATTCCTAGTGAAGTTTCACGTAATAGAGGGTAGTTCGGTCTTAATTACTGTTTACAGCAATATGGACGACATTTCGATCAGTTTATAAGATGAGCGTAAGTAGATTTTATGTTTGAAATGTCTTTCTCACAAATTATATTCTATATTGTAAAAGGACAATAAACAACAAATAAAAAATCCCACGCGTAATGCATTCATTCCTGTCATTCAAGGGTTGCAACGGTGCCACCTACTCTTCTAACCATTTTTATCAAAAGGAGTCAATACAATAATGCATCTCAGAACAGGCAAATTCTAATTACATGTGTATGTTCAGAACACTATTTTTCGAAAAATGATCATCAAAAAATAATGAGTCATGGTACCATTGGAAACATAATTGAACGCCAATCAAAATGATGTGCCACTTGACGCCCTTTCCCATTTGAAATTGTAAGGGTAACATCTACCTGTCCTAAGGAGTTGAATCACGAGGGCTACAAATAGTCCTTCAAAGTGTCTCCCTTGACAATAAAATTGACCTGTTTTTTCGATTCCACATATTGTTTACTGGAAGGAAGATTTTAAGGGTGAGAAGTTTTCAAATTGACACCCTGTATAATTCGCTCCAGATTCAGTTATTGTATGTATTGTATATATACACTTTCAAATTACGCATAGCCAAAAACAGGATAGATAGTTTTCATTGAAAAAGAGGTAAAACATTGAAAAGAAAATTGAAATGGCTTCTAAGAAGTTTTATTAGCTAGCGGTGAAGATGATTCCCTCTTGATACTGGCCTCAGTTATTCAGGTACGTTTGAAAATGGTTTTTCGTTCTTCACTACAGATGAATCGTGGTTCTATTCTTCTAGGCTAAATTTCGTGTTGCTCAATATCAATTGATTTTGCCTGGTGATTTTGTTCAATTATTGGCATAGAACTTTATTCACAGTCTGTTGTTCATAGCTTAAATCGTCTACAACATAAATATTTTTTCTTTTGAGTTTAGTATATTGGCTTAATATAATTTCATAAATCCAGCAGGCAGCAGATATTTTTGAACCGACAGTTTTTTTATTTGCCGCTTATACTGTCATACCTTTTATGTACTGTTATTTTCCCTTCAAGAGCCCTATCTAAATTAAGAAAATGTTTAAATATTCCTTCACACAGAAAAAATTATTTTCTCTTCGAAAGCACAATATTATTTTTCTTGAAGAGCCTGTTGCAAAGATACTAATACAATAACTACAGCCTTGCCCCCTCCATGGGGTGTGGCGAACATAACTATTCGGGAAACGCATGCCAGTATAAAGTGCTGGAGGGTAGGTGAGAAATAAAATGTCTCCCGTGGATCATATATCAGATGGGAGATTAACTCTGATGAAAAATTCACAATCTTGAAGTATTCTTTGTGCTCAAAAGATGAATAATACTAGCATTGAATATCTGGAACGGTCAAATCTAGTCTCACTAAAGTGAGTCTACTCTGTTATACTAGAAATCACTTCAGAGCATATTCGTGGGAACAAGATGAACCAAGAACTTTCAAATATGTTAGAATCAGAGACCAACCAGCAAATTGTGGTCCCAGAGCCATTTCATCAATTCATTTTTATCAATGAATTCCTTTTCAATGTTGAGAGCCATCAAATCGGTGAGAAATATTATAGAGGAATATCTGATAGAAAGTAGTAGCTCTTTGCAAAGCAAGAAAATACAAATATTGAAAATGTTCAATGTATATTTATATTTATGAGTATATTTCACTGAACTGAACAAAATAATGAGTTATGAAATGCAGAGATTTATGACTGAAATTGCAGAACCCTTGAAGTAACAAGAAGTTATCGAAGCTAACACATGGGCTGAAAAGTCCCGGGCCTAAGGAAGAAAACACTTTTTTTTTGTTCAAGATTGACTTTATTCATCAACGTAATCTCTATCAGAGGCCACACAATCATTTTGCCCCAAAATTGGCCTCAGTTTCAGCATTAACTAACCTCTTCATTCTAGCAAAATTTCTTATCGGTGAGCATATTTTGAGGTCGTCGAACAGCCAGTAGTAGCTGGGAGCTGAATTTGGCGAATATGATATATGCGGGAGCATATATTATCCATCTGTACCGGATGTAAACACCATATCCGTGAGATGAAATCTTTACTTTTGAACTACTCCCTCATATCAAAAATATCACCTCAAACCCGAAAAACATTTTTCATCAAGAACATATAAAATTTCTCAGTGCAACAAAGCATGAGGTGGAACAATTGCATCTATAAAATACTAGCGATTCGCCGCGGCTCTGTCTCGAATCGTTGCTAAACATAAGGTGCTATAGGGCGAGGCGCGACCTTCGACGGGCTATTTATGGGCATGCGCCGCCAGCCCCCCGGTCGGTACCACCGCAAGCGCTATGTCCCTGCATTTTAAATCTGTAATGTCCTTGAAAATATTCATTTGAATTACATGATCTAAAGGGCCATATCAAGGTACTTGATTGAATAAAGATTAATGATGTATTTATGATGTACTGTTTGGAACATTCGGTGTAGTAATGAATATTACTGGAGTTTTTTCCCAACACCAAATCGTTATTTTCACACCTCGACACGTGTTTCGATCACCAAGTGATCATCATCACCAAGTGATCATCTTCAAGAGGAAGATGATCACTTGGTGATCGAAACACGTGTCGAGTATTGCTTAAAATCGCTTCGTAGATAAGCCATTATTTCTAGAGGATAAAAAATAATTGTTATCGTGGGTTATCTCTAAAGGGGCCCTAGATGGTCAATCATTTTGATCAAAAACTCGAGTCAATCGATTGACTCAAGCGTGATTGGCCGTGTAGGAACCTGTTTGACGCTTGAAGCGAGGCATGATGGTGATTAATAGAAAGTTTTAATGACTCAAGCGGTTGGTGGAGGTGGTTGACCGTCTAGGGCAATTTTCGTCAAGCATTGCGTCAGTCACTAGGTAGAAACCATGGCGTCCGCTACGGAAAGTGAGCTTCCCAAAAACTCTGAGCGGGAATTCATTAACCTGTTGATTGAATAATATCGTGATTGTCTGGAGTTATGGAAAGTGAAGAGCAAGTATTATTACAACAGAAACAAGAAAACTGCATCATAACCATGTACCACTCCTTCGACCACCGTCGTTTCTTTTTCTGTTGTCTTTTCTGCTTGAGGACAACCAATGTGGGAGAGAGGAAGGCCAAATTCGTGTTCGATACCATTGCTCACCGAAATGAACCAGCAGCAAACGAACAACAAGTGTGTACTGGTCCCATTTCTAGTGAGAAGAAGGTTTTGCAGGCTCATTGCAGTTGATTGAAGCGCGCGTCAATCAATTGACTCACTCGTTTGATCAAGCACATATACCATCGCGGAGTTTTTTATAGACCTTTTTAAGGTGTACAATTTCTTAGTACATTTTTTGATCTCGTAGGATTCAGCCAGCGTTTGCAATGTATACACTCAAAAAAAATTTTTTCGTGAAACCAGTAACTTGCGTTCATGGATAGATATTCATAATCAGAATAAAAATATTTTTGGTCATCATAAACCGTTTATGAGACTTCATTAATTTGTTTTGTGCATATCAACGTTCATCAATTATGATCTATATGAAATGTCATTCAGTGTCATCATGGAAACAATTTTTCGAATAAATGAACAATGTTGTTTGAGATGATAAATCCATTTATACCCAAAGATTCATTGTATACATAAAAACATTCATTAATGATAATCATGAACTATTTATGGTAAAGTAAAGTAAATTTTATAGTAATAATGTTTTTATATACACCATGAATCAAATTCACGAAAAAAAATCTTCGAATAAACACATGAATATATGATAAACAGCGTTCACTAAAGGAATTAATACATTCATGAAAACCATGACAATGTTTATTGAAAGCACAAATCGATTTATCGATGTCATGAAGCACAAGCAAGGGTTTTACGTGAAACCGAATATTGGCTCCAGAAAATATGCATACACGTTAGAAAAATTATTTTATAATTTGAACAGATATAGCGAATAACTCAAATTCAACGATAATCGTTGAATAACGGCACTTTTCCTGATAATGCTACTGTTATTTTTGAAATTGTTTTGTATTTGATGGAGTATTCATATTGCAGTTTCTTTTCCTAAAGAACATGCGGAAAATTGCGTACCTTGTTTGAAATATGACAATCTACCATGAAATAAAACACCTGTCACCTGAATACGAGAGATTCATCTCTCGCAATCATATTTGAGGATCACAAAGAATTGATTGAAAACATAGGATCATAGAATATATTGTGGATGGAGAGAAGCACCAACTATAGTGCCTAATCCTTTAAGTCAAACTAGCGGGAGCTGTTACTCCAGAGATCATTTACCAATTATCATAAGAACATCTAAGAGGATCCTGAATAAGAATAGATCACGATAGTGGCAACAGAAACTTGCAAATTGGTCCTTATTTTCAAAAAAAAAAATTCTTCATTTCCAATTGTCCGACGACATTCAGGAATCTGTCGACACCCCCATTGCAGCGAAACAAAGTTTTCCACTAACCACTGGGAATTTCCCAAGGTGGAATCAAGAAATAAAGAAGACATTTCCCGAGAAAGAAAGAGTCCTCAACAAATCCAATGGCTATCCCATTGAAGAGAACATGATAAAGTTACCATAGCCACCATTCTAACTAGTCAAAATTCATCATGGAAGGAATATATCTCATCGTTCACGTCTTCAACGAGTAGGTACATCTCAAGTGAGGAACAATTTCACAAATTGGGAATGGAAAAATAGATAAGATTGATGCTCCTACAAATATGAGCAAGGGCTCATTCGATTTGGAATGCGCCATATGAAAATGTATTCAAAGGTTTTACGGTAGGTGAAAACTTCTAATTGTTTCTAACAAAATTTTTTTAGGTGAAAAATGTTATAGATATCGAAGAAATGAGGGTAATGAGGTATTAGACCTAACCATCAGCTCACATTCTCTGAGCAACAAGATACACCATTGGTGTATCTACTGAACCTTCTTGTTCAGACCAATATTGAAACAGGTCTAAGACCAGTAGTGGAATATCGTGACTCAAAATCTACTGATTGGAGTGGGTATAAAAACTGTCTCCAATCGTACTTTGAGGACGGATTCATTACTATTCACAGTTGTAACGATATAGATACAGTATCGACGCAATTTTGCGACGCAGTGATCTCATCCTATCATGAGAACTGTCCACTGAGGGTTAAAAGAGATAACCACAACTCTTCTTGGTGGAACATAAGCCTAGAAAATGAAAGAAAAGAAGTCGGCGTTTATTCAATCGAGCTAAAGAGTCAGGTAACTGGGAGCTTTATAAAACCACTCTAACGTTATACAACAAGTATATCAGAAAGGCAAAACTGGAGTCTTAGAGGAAGTTCTGTGGGACTATCTCTGATTTACCTCGCAGCACAAGAATTCACAAGATTCTCTCTAGAGAGCCGACTGCTGAAAATGGGTCGCTTAAACGACCCGATGGAACATTTACGACCTCTAGTAAAGAAACATTAGAGCTTTTGATAAAAACCACTTTCCTGGAAATCTGACTATTGATAACAACAGACCTCCCATCTTCGAGGGCGCTAAACGCCCAAAAAACAACGATTGGGACGTCGCAAAGAAGGTTATCACAGCACCGGCAATTGAATCGGCTATCAAATTTTTTCAGCCCTTCAAATCTCCCGGAGAGGATGGTATATTTCTAGCTCTTCTTCAAAACGGACTGGAAATAATTTAACATATTCTCACAAAATTGTATAGAGCTAGTCTAGCGTGGAACTACATACCACCCAGTTGGTTGGCAGCAAGGGTGGTATATATACCTAAAGTGGATCGGAGAGACCCCACCCCAAATCGGTACGACCAATCATCCTTCCTGCTGAAAGGACTTGAAAGGATACTGGACGGACATATCAGGAAGGTGTCGCCAGAACGGTACCTGGGGATGTCTAGTAAAGATGACACCTGGCTGGGAGTGGAGTCTTGAGACACCATCAAATCCCAGGCCGCCTGCCGTACCGAGACCAGAGCTGGTGGGTGCTAGTCCTCCAGATCTATCTATCAAGCTTCCTTCAAAAAGGAAACTCGGTTCCAGCATTTCAGTTTCACGTAGCTCCTTTTCCATCACCATACGATTGAAACCAATAGTTCGGCTGGATTATTAGATTCCCTGCTTTTAACTAAGCTAATTGCGCCGCGGGGGTACAACTGGCCACCACGATGGCACTAGGCCGGGCCAGAGGGTTCCCTACGATCCCTACTCTCTAACAGACACACACTTCGCGCCTTGACCTACCTAAAATCCCTGTCTCCGAAGATGAGAACGGCCTCCGGAGGCACACGGACGATTTTAAGCCCCCAGACAGCAGTGCAATGGAGCAACTCACGTGAGTTACTCCGTAGTTGTACTGGATCGGCGTACCTCCAGATGTATTCGGGCCTGGGTAGGTCGAATACGTCGAAGGAGGCCGGCTAGTTGGTCCCTCGATGACGAAGCGTTGGAATCGAATTCGTTTGTTGTAAAAAGTCCTGAAAAGGACAGGTTTGAACTGAAAAATTCAGTTTTAATTATTATCTGCAGCTCCTGGTATACGTTGTACTCCTTAGTATAGTCCTGAAAAGGACGACTCACAGAACTACGTCGTTCTATTATAGTATCACAGCAGCGTCCTCGTAGAGATTGTATCCACACATCCAATATCTCGGAAATGTCCTCCTTTGAAATTTTATTTATCGCCTTTGCTTTGAAAAAGGCAATTTTTAGCGTTGATTGATAAACGAGTCCACTTAGGGAAGTATCTTGGGGGATTTGTTTGTACTTCCCTAATCTCTGAAAAAGAAACTTGCAGCCGTAGACTTTCTTTTACAATGTTTCTAACTTTCATACCAACTTCCAATATTATAGTCATATGCTAGTTATCAATAATGCTCTCTCACGAAGTGTACTCTAATAAGCCAGAGCCCGAGTCTCAGACTGAGTCTCTCTAGCCTGCGAAACGCTCTATATTTATCCTTCCGCGGGGCGCGCGCATAGGCTCCACCCACCTATTATTCGTCCTTTGTCCTAACCTGATTCGTCAATTACTGAAATATATAGTGGAGTTGGTAACACCCCCCCGCTCTAAGAAGTCGCTTGCAGTTTCTTTTGATCAGAGACCAGGAAGTGCTCTTTATTAGGTTAAAAATCAACAAAATCTCAACAAGTTATACAATAGGTCCTTACTTACTAAAGTTACAATATTTCAATCCCCTTACTTAATACTTAACTAAACTATACAAGATACGTTGCCCAGTTTCCCTGCCTGTCTCTCCTTTCAGGCTCTACTGGATAACCACATTACTACATAAGAGATCTTATCTAACTTAATTCTAAGCTAATTCTTTTATATTTACAGAACGCGGGTCAAGGTGCTCTTGACCTTCACGTGGTGATGGGGCAAGTCTCAGATCATCCCCGTGGATGACCCGATCTACACCACCTTTATTTACTACGTAGGTGCTGGGACCGAGTTGCCTCCGGACTTGACAAGGAGTGGTCCAAGTCGGGCCAAAATTCTTGCGGGCTTTTCGATCGCGATTTCTGCACAACACCCACTGGTCTGGTGCGAACGTAACAGTTGGTACCTTATCCCTGTCAGGAAATCGCTTGCTGCGATATGCGCGAGAACTCTGCTGGGCTTCCTCTGTGCGTTGGGCACGGTTCTCGTTTAGAGACCTTCGCCTCCTTTGTAGAGAAGTGTCCGAATCGCCAGGCCGCGGTAATTCGTAACCCAGCAAGAGTTGGCAAGGGGTGACGTTAGACGCAGAATTGGTTCGGGTTCGCAAGTTGAAGATGATTTCTGGGAGGCATCGCTCCCAGTGCGACTCGTCTCTGCCTATCAAGGCAGCTCGCAACATCTTTTTCAACTCTTGAACTCGCCTTTCCACAGGGTTTGCCTGCTGGTGGTATCCCGGGCTAGTTCGTATGATAATTTCGTTCTTTTGGCAAAATTGCTCCCAGTTTCTGCCTAGGAACATCGCAGCACTGTCTGTTATAACCACCTCCGGAAATCCCCAACGATAGCATACTTCTTGCGTAAGAAACTCTACCACTGTAGCAGACTGGACGGACTCCGCCGTGCGGACTTCCACCCACTTGCTGAAACAATCAGTAGCCATCATTATATATCTGTTCCCCTTTTCGGTATGTTTATAAGGGCCAAGTACATCAACCGACACCATCTGCCAGGGACGGTCTGGCTCGTTTGGTCGCAAAGGGGCGGCTTCCTGAGGAGGGATTCGCTTAGTTGTCGCACAAGTCAGGCACGTATTAACATATTCCG
This sequence comes from Leptinotarsa decemlineata, assembly GCF_000500325.1. Taxonomy (NCBI): domain Eukaryota; kingdom Metazoa; phylum Arthropoda; class Insecta; order Coleoptera; family Chrysomelidae; genus Leptinotarsa; species Leptinotarsa decemlineata. Next base: position 51,859 of record NW_019292857.1, read on the forward strand.
AGATCTGTTTTTTCATATTTGACCTCCTCACACTATCACTCGTACGTTGTAGCTCAGCGACCTCCTCGAACCAAGTCTGCATTTGGTTCAACGACTCGGGGTCACTGGCCACCACACAAACCAAGTCACACACATTGAATAACTCGCCCAGCTCGTCTGCGAGCTGAAGCAAGATTTCATCCTCAACTTCGTTGTGTGCCTCAGGCTCTTTATGGGGAAAGAACATTCTCTCCACATCTGTGTCGAGGTCCATATTAGTTTGGTTCTGATTCGGATTTCGGGATAAAAAATCATACCCGGAATATGATCTACCTGGAAGTCGTACTCCTGTAGGAGCAAGGACCAACGCGTCAGCCTTTTCGTCCTTCATTTTATTCAACCATAATAGAGCTGAATTATCTGTGAAAAGGGTAAACTTTCCGTCTTGGAGATAATGCTTATATTTCTTTATCGCCCACACCACCGTCTCGTTAATGAGATACTTCTCCTAGTATCCCCTTGGGGATCCATCTGGAAAAGTACTGCGCCTGTGCCAATATGACTGCCGTCAGTTTGAAGGCCATACGGGAGGTTGGGGTCGGGACGTGCCAACTCCAAAGGCTGTGAGACAGCTTCTTTTATGGTTTGAAAACTCTCCTGCGCTTCTTTGTTCCATGAAAACTTTCTCTTTTTATCAATGGGATCAGTTAGGGATGTACTCCCTAAGCCATTCCGCTGTGCCTAGGAAGGCGCGCACTTGCTTAATATTCGTGGGAGCTGGAAATTCCTGTACATTCAGCACGTGTTTCTCCTGTGGTCTATTACAATCCTTGGAAACCACCCGGCCAAGGTAATTAAGGGTGCTAGACCCAAACTGGCATTTGAATGGAGACAACCAGAGCCCATGAAGCCGGAGTCGCTCTAGGATTAGCTGCAAATGGCCACAGTGTTCCTGCAAGTCATGCGAGTACACAATGATATCGCCCAAGTAGACCTTGCAAAATTTGTCAACAAAACATACCAGGACTTCGGACATCAGCTTTTGAAACGCGGCAGGCCCGTTCTTGAGCCCAAAGCTGAGAACCTTAAACTCGTACACCGCTCCATCCGGTCCTCCGAATGCGGTGTACTTCCTAGATTCTTTGTCTAACGGGGCCTGCCAGAACCCGTTTGTGAGATCCAACATCGTAAAGATAGATGCTCTACCCATTTCGCGCACTGTCTCTTGAATGGGAGGTAGATAGGGGGCCTCAGTTATGATTAACTTATTTATCTGCCTATAGTCCACACAAAACCGGAGTTTCCCCCCTTTCTTGGGGACCAATACCACCGGCGAGCAATAATGGAAAGTGCTTCGGGCAATCACTCCTGCCTCTAATAATTTCGAGATTTCATCGTGAACGATTGCCTTCCGCACTTCCGACATCTTCCCATAACGGGGTTGACGAAATGGTCTCCTCTTTCACTCTTAATTTGTGGACTATCGCTTTGGTCTGAGGCTGACGGATCGTCTCCTCGAAGACATCAGGGAACTGTTCCAGTGTCTGTAGGAGCGTATCTTTGCTCTCAGGGGAAAATTGGGAGTCTTCCAGCTCCAGCAGGATACCCTTCTTTGGGAAAAAACTGTGTGCTGGGTTTGTCTCGAAATAAATACACAGCCTTGGGGCTTGTCCGAAATAAATCGACCCTCTACCCACGTCTATGGTGGCTTCGGTTTTCTTTCGAAAGGGAAGACCCAATATTACTTGTTCTTGTAATTGGGTAAGTACAGTGAATTTGGTCTGGAACTCTCGTTCTTCGATTTCCACCGCCAGTGTGATTTGGCCTAAGCTCTGACTTATATTACTTTCACATCCCATAAACACAGTAGCTGGGTTCGGGAGCCTAGTTAAATCGAGGTTGGCTATTACACTGGCTTGGATAAAATTGCTTGAGGCTCCAGTATCGATGAGGGCAGACATAATCATTGAATTTATGGTACAGGGAATTCTAGGGAGATTTCTCCCTATCAGCGGCCGTTGTTCGGCCAGTGACATATAACACTCCAAATCGGAAAAATTTGAGACGTCTTTGCAGTGGTTCTCAGCTATTGGAGCCTCCGGCTCTCCACTGCTAGGTGCTCCGGCCCCATTTAGTTTTCCACCTGTTCGTGGGTGATCGCTTCCACCACATTGTTGTGGCGTTCACGACGGTCAATGTTCTCTGCCTGTCGAGGTGCCGGCCTGTCGTGATCGGCAGCCCTCTGTGGGGGACGATAAACTTCTGCCGAGCTAGTGGTCCTATAATTATTCCATCCGCTTTGATTGCGGGCTACATTATTCGAGGTTGCTTGATGCCCTTGACAGAAGAAGTTGATCTGCAAGCTTATGCAAATGACCTTGTCATCCTGGCAAGGTCCATCTCGGGAAGGGTAGCTTGTAATATCCTTCATAGCACGTTGGACGATGTTTACAGTTGGTGCCTGAGGGAGCAGATGTCTGTCAACCCCAGTAAATTGTGTTAATCCCCTTCACCAAGAGGAGAAAATTGGACGGTCTAACGCCAATTTCCCTCAGTGGTGAGGTAATTCCATTTGGAACGGAGGTGAAATAATTTGGCATTGTCCTTGATAAAAGACTCACCTGGAACGCTCACTTCGGGAGAAGGAAAAATTAAGAGCAGATAGTTGTTGGTTTACAGATGCATCAAAAACACCTTCCGGTTATGGTGCAGGTGTTTTTAGTCGCAGACCCAGGACAGAGATATCTACCTGCCTAGGAACTCATGCGACTGTATTTCAAGCGGAAATTTACGCTACTGAATTGTGTGCGGAGAGATTGGAAGAATCCAACCTCATACACAAGTCAATAAAAATATTCTCGGACAGTCAATCGGTGTTGGAAGCTCTTGGCTCCTACCGAGCAACGTCTAAATTGGTAGCAAATTGACAAAAACGACTCTCCTCGATAGGAAGACTTATCAGATTGTCTCTGGTCTGGAATCAGGTTCTTAGAGTTTGGCAGATACGTACTGTTACCATCTGACCTGAAAGACCACTCAGCATACAAACTAATCGCTTTCGTTAAGAAGCTGGGTTTATTTGGCCGAGTGTGAATAGGTGTGAGCCACAATAAACCCTTGCGGGTTGCGGTGGAGAGTCGAATAGGCCCACTCACTTTAGACCTAACCTAACCTACGATGATATGCATTGGGTCTTTTTCATATAGAATACATTGATGTTTGAAATAATCTATTGTAACTATTCATAATTATTACAGAAACAATGACTGAACTTCAAAAATATTCAACAGAAGTCGAAATGTGGAATCAAATGTGCCAAGTCATTTGAATACTTTCCGTGACAGTATCTATAGAAGAGAGACAAATCCCCCAGACTATCAAAGTTACAAGTGATGTTCGTGTCTCCAATCAAGCGGATGACTCTTTTTGGGATGGAATCTAGCAGCTTCAGGGTATGCTCAAGGGTGGAGTTCCCAACATACATGTAAGAATAAAAAAAAAAACTTTCGACAAATAAAAATTGCTTGTCCCTTGAATTGACTGTTCAAATTAGCACCCACCTGCATCTTGGCAGTAATCGAACCGACGATGACATTCTTCTTGAATATTGTGAATCATTTCTGGAGTTACAAATTTTCCATCTGATCATCTTCATAAATTTCTCACAATGTATTGAATTGAATGAGCAGTAAATTATTCTTTAATTTTGTTTTCTATCAAAACACTTGAAAAAGTTTATGAATACATGCATGTTCAGTACTACTGTTCTTTCTACTGTAATAGCTAGAAAAAACAGAAATGAAAATCGGAATTAGACACAAGAATAATGAGAACTAAAACTAACTATAACAAAAAGTATAGTTTTCAAAAATCATTTAGGTCAGTTCCTTGCATTTTCTTATCAGGATTATATTGCATGAAATAAATTAATAAATAGTGGCCCCGATCAACTGAAACATAAGATGCCTGTCGGAATATTATTCATGATTGGATATGAAGATAGAACCAAAACACAACAAGAGGTTTGTAAAATGTATTTTGTATTGAATAAATTACGTACATTCTTCTTCTTGTTTTTGGCACCATATATAGTTAATATTTTTAAGGTATGTGTCTCTGGATAGAGAATTGAATAACCTTCTAAATGAACTATTACATGACTGTTTTTTAGTTCACATGCTGTATGAGTGAAGTGTTAGCAATGCAGAATAAAGGGCTGGTTGCCAACTGCTCCAAAGCCCATTCAGCGAACATACGTCTATGGTCGTTTACCTGCAGTTCCTGGGTCAGTTGAATTTTATACGGGTAAAGACCCAAGTTACGACGTAAAATTTTGTGTGCAAAAGTTGAGGTCTGCGAAAAGCCGAGTTCTTGTGAGCGGCTGGAAATGAACTGCCTCGGATTCTCCTGCTCTCTCTCACAGACAGTAGGGATGTTTTCGGCAGATCTTGCGTTTTATCGACGTTTACTGAACCAGTGGATTCAAATTTATCTACCACATTTCGAATAGTCCTCTCGGTGGGAAGATTATGGCGACCGTGAAATGGGCGAAGCGCGCGGTACGTTGCCCGAACAGAACACCCACTTTGATGAAGCAGTTCCATTATTTGCATGTGTTGTTGAATGATATGTCCGTTCATAAGACTATTCCTTAGCTCATACGTCCACTCAAAGCTTCCGGTGGAATTGCGGTCGTCATCTATTGTCAAATCCTCGTTATATGCCCCACCAACTTGCCTTTGACTTCTTATTCGACTTATTATCCGGTTGTGATCATTCATAACCAAGAATAGGGTCTATCGGGTGGTTAGCCCAATAGACCTACGGCCGGCATCGGAGGAAGAGATTAGTTCTCCTCATTTGGTCATGGTCAATGGTCATGTATTGGCTCTATAGCATGGTGGTTAAACCGTTGATAATATATGCATCTATGGTCTGTTGGACGAAGATCCAACAAAATACTGTTATTAACAATCTTAATAAACATGATCCAAAGACTTGCATGTTTTGGAATAACTGTAGCAATGAAAGCCACTTGAACAAAAATTTCGGAATATGTGAAGGAACTTATATGAAACCTAAATACATGTTTATCTCAAACTTCGGAGTTGAAGTCTTAAACCGTGAAAAATGAGTGAGTAGACATTCCGAGAAATGATAATATAATGTCTTCATTGGAACGACATCTTATATGGAACATATTACATATTATATAGAACATATGTTTTTATCATTCATCCGGCGAAGTTCAGTAGGTCACTACGTGAAATAGTGATTTTCTTAAGAGAATAATTTAAAACTATATGTGGTTGGGATATAATCATAAAAGCAACCAGAATTTAGGCAGATACATTTATTCAACGACACATCAGATTTGACCTTTTATGGGAAGTTGATGAATTTTTGTCGTGAACTTATAAAACGAGGTATTCATAATGTCTAAGGAAAATGCATTGAGGATAGCGGCTGTGTCGTGAGTTGTGACAGTCAGATATGAACCATAAATCACATCGCCGAAATTGAGTTGGGACAAGATTGGTAATTTTGATAAAAAAGCAATTTTAGTTCTTTGATTCAGAATATGACATGTACCATGGAACGGTATTGATAGTCCATGTACACACCCAAGTTTCTGTCATTGTCCACTATTGAGAGGATCTCATTGTTAAAATTAATCACACAATCCTTCAGTACTTTTGAGCATTTAGACTTAGATCCAAACGATAGGATAACAGATTTGAAAGGGTTTATTTGGAGTGGGTTCTTTAGATAACGTTACTGAATTCTGGATATCTGTATTCAGATTTTCGACTGTCCAGTACAGGCGCGCACCCACGGGGGGGGGGGGCTAAAGGGGCTGTAGCCCGCCCTCAAGAAAAAAATTACATTATGTTTTTAAATCCGCCACATCGCACACATACTGCATATTGGTTTGCAGGAGTTACATTTCACAACAACTACGAAATAAATAGCTGCATTCCTATTCCTAAGAAATGCACTGAAAAATAAATTAAACTTATTATTCCAAACTCCGCAATGGAACATTTCTCGCGCGCGATTGCTTTGTTTGTTTGTGGTGGCGGGTGGGAGACACCGGTTTTTCCCTTCCAGTCTTTGGCTCATGTTCTTTGTTCGCGTTAGCGTAGCGGAAGAAATTGGCTAGTCCTGCTCTTGATGAACCTGGTACCTCAGCCTCAAGCACCAGCCATACACCAGACAATGTCAACATAGACTGCAGCAGTAAAATGGACATTTCTTTGTACAAAAATAAGCGGCTATCAGGCACAGAGAAGTTACACGTTTTGGAAAACTTGAGGGCTCCATCTTCCAACTACAAGTTTCCAGCGACGACTCATGGAAAACAGGAGAGGAAGTTCTTGTATTCCTGGTTGCAAAAGTATAAGTGGTTGTCATACTCTGAAATAGAAAACCGGGCTTACTGCACTTATTGTGTACTCTTTGCTCCAACTGAAGTGGGTATGAGATCATCCCAGAAAATAGGCCAGCTTGTCCAAGAAGGATGCCAAAATTGGAAAAAAGCTATTGAAAAATTTGAGTCACTTTTTCAATTACAATACCACAAACACGCCATGATCGTTCTCAACAATTTGAAAACAGTAATGGAAGAGAAGATGAATGCCATAGACAGATCTTTAGAAGTAGGCAAAGCCAATCAGGCGAAAGAAAATGCGGAGAGGTTAAAACCCATAATAGACACGGTAATTTTTTGTGGACAACAGGGAATAGCTCTTCGAAGCCACAGAGACTATAGAGACTTCAACTTAGACGCAATGCCAGATGATAATGAGGAGAATTTCAGAACCCTATTGCGGATGCGTATTGAAGTAAGTGCTGAAAAATTAAGAGACCATTTCATATCATGTGGTAAAAATGCCACTTATATAAGCTGGAACATCCAGAACGAAATCATTGATGCTTGTGACAAAGTAATAAAAAGTCACAGAGTCAAAGATGTTAAAGATGCTACTTTTTTTAGTGTGTTAGCTGATGAGAGTACAGACGTGTCGACTCAAGCACAGGTTTCCCTGTCTGTGAGGTATGTCTCTCATAACACGAAAGATGGTTATAAGATTAATGAAAAGTTTTTGCAGTTTGTGCCTCTTGAGTCAACGACTGGCGAGGTACTTGGAGAAACACTCTTGAAAGGGCTTGAAGAGTGCAATCTTGAAATAAAAGATCTGAGAGGACAAGGATATGATGGCGCATCAGCCATGAGCGGAAAGGTCAAAGGTGCTCAGGCTATTGTGTGCTGCAGAACCGCAAGGCAGTATATGTACACTGCGCGTCACACACCCTTAACTTAGCCATTACAAATGCTGCAGAGGTCAGATCTATCAGGAATTGTTTTGACACTACTGAAAAAGTATGGTCTTTTTTTAACACACCAAAGAGGCAAAATGTTCTCCAGAAAAAAATTGAAACCCTAGCACCAAAAACTGAGAAACAAAAACTCAAACAGCTATGCCCAACCAGATGGGTTCAAAGGTATGATGCTATCCTCGTCATGAAGGAGCTCTACAACCCTATCATTTCATCCTTAGAAAAAAACAAGTGTTGGGATGATAAGGACTCATCTTCATGGGCCGATGTCATTCTGACAGCTATATCTCAGTCAGAGTACATTGTAGCTCTAGTATCTGCTAAAACCTACTCAGCTACACTTTGATATTGTGTCAAAAGCTACAGTCAACTGATGCGGATCTCTGGGCCGCTTTGAACTATGCTGACTATGTAGTTCATAGTCTGAAGTCAACAAGGAAAAAAGTTGATGAAGAGTTTTCAGTCTTGTTTCAAGAGAGACAAAAAATGGCCGAATTGAATGAAACTACAATTAGTGTTCCAAGGATTGTTGGGAGGCAGACACACAGAAGCAATGTCTCAGCCGAAAGCATAGAATAATTTTATAGAATTACCGTATTCATCCCCTGGATTGAAAGTTTTATTTCCTGCATCGAAGAATGTCTCTTAAAGCACAAGAACATTTTGAAAGGGTTTCACTGCTTGCTTCATACTTATTCAGAGAATAGTGAAGAAAGTAAAGACATGAAAGAGGCTTTTATGAAGTTGATTGAAGTTTATGAAGAAGATTTGGAAAACAACAGCTTAAACGTGCTGATGGCAGAAATGGAAGTTTGGCAAGCTTTTCTCCAACGAAATAAGGAACACCACGTCAATGCAATTGATTTTTTAAATATTTGTGATAAAACAATCTTTCCAAACATCCATATCTCGCTCAAGATTTTCATCACTATACCTGTATCGACCAGCACAGAAGAGCGCTCCTTTTCCACTCTTCGGTGAATCAAGTGATACCTAAGAAACACGATGTCTGAGAGTAGGCTAAATGGCTTAGCCAATCTTGATATCCACAGGGAAATTCCAGTTGACACAGACAGTGTATTATCCATACTGACGAAGACCCAAAGAAGACTCAATTTTGTTTTATAAGACAGCTAAGACAGCTAATTGCAATTTGTTGCAATTGTTGCAAAATGTTTGTTAATCGCATTTAGGATCACCAAGATGATCCGGTATCATTTTTCGAAAAAAATTTCTGGAGTGAATCCCAATGTCATCAAGATCTTTCCACATACATTTTTGGGTGCTTGTTTGAATTCTGAACTGTGAGTATGCTTTCTCTCAGTTTTCAGACCAATATTGACGTGATCTCTGAGCTTTCATTCACGAAATAAAGCTGTAATTAGTTAGCAATTCTTTCTTTTTGAGGAAGGTTTCATACATACAGTCGATCCGTGTTAAAATTATTAGACTCCCAGACACTTTGCTGTGTGGGTTGGATCTTTTCTGCACTCATGAGAGGCAATACCGCGGAACCGGTCTGTAGGTAATCTACTCGAATGATTTCAGCATGGTCCTGCTTCAGGATGAACGAGAAACATCTGCCAGACTAACCTCTGTGAGATATCTTGCAAAGCGGACCCGTGTCGTTCCGCCTAACGGTCAATGAATGAATAGACTCAGGATTTTAAAATAGATACAAAATCATTAAGTACGATAAAATAAATGATATTGGTACAGAAATGAATGGGAATTGGTAGGAAGAGTGCACTCTTCAGTGAAGCACCATGTGACATACATGTGAGCTGTCAGTTGCGTTTTATTATAACATGTCACTATTATCACTGATGCTTTGCCTCTTTCATTATTATCATTTTCATTGATAGAGTATCATATTTCAATACTTATTATCCTATTCCCAATGAAGATAGATCCAAAAACACAAAAATCATAAAAATTGGTCGTGCCGTTTTTGAGTTCTTTCATTATTTTTTTTTCACTGTAGTGTGCGCTGGTCAGGCCCTATCCCCCGAAGCCCCGATACATTCGGGAGGGCGCGCCAGCATAATCAACCAATGACCACTCCCCACACCGTGGGGTAAGTGAGAATCATGTGCCCTGAGCAAACGCAGTGAGCCAAGAATGACAGCCTTCTGCATCTGCCTTCTGCATNACACACACACACACACACACACACACACACACACACACACACACACACACACACACACACACACACACACACACACACACACACACACACACACACACACACACACACACACACACACACACACACACACACACACACACACACACACACACACACACACACACACACACACACACACACACACACACACACACACACACACACACACACACACACACACACACACACACACACACACACACACACACACACACACACACACACACACACACACACACACACACACACACACACACACACACACACACACACACACACACACACACACACACACACACACACACACACACACACACACACACACACACACACACACACACACACACACACACACACACACACACACACACACACACACACACACACACACACACACACACACACACACACATACACACACACACAATAAACCTCCTCTCACTCCCTATACAGTTTTTGGCCACTTTTGGGTATTGACTCACTATTCAAGCCCAAAAAAATCTAAATAAGAAGAAGAAAAGATGATCGGAAAAAATATGAAAGTGACAAAGTAACCTCAAAAATAGCATACATCCATTGACGTATTTGTCGATTTGTTTGAAAATTTTTAAATTCTCTTTTTTTCACATTTTAAAAACTTGACAGCAACGACGAAATAGGAGTGTTTTCTAAATCAACGATCTCGTATTGTTTACTTGGTATTGGTGCTTCAGAAAATTTTTACAGGTCAGTTTTAGTATTATTATTGTCATCAACAGCATCACTAATGTTATTTTTATGAAGTTTTTTATTTACTTTTGTTACAGTATTTTCCAAACCGAGTTGGTGAAAACAATCCCAGTTGTTCATACAGCAATATCTGGTTGTCTAATCATTGGTAGGATGGTTGTTGGTAATAAACATGGTGTATTAGTGCCTGATTCAACATTTGACACAGAACTCCAGCACATTAGAAATGTACATGTACAAAGAAGTGAAGAAAGACTATCTGTTCTTGGAAATGTTATAGCCTGTAATATAGCCCTGATTCATCCAGAATTGGACACAGTAAGGATCTTACAAAATCTCATGAATTCAAAAGACTGGATACGACATATATGACAGAAAATCTGAATTGATTGTATAAGATGTGTTACAACCATTGAAGTAATAAAAAAACTTGTTCACACCACACCACAGTAAGCCCCCTTATTTGTATGGACTACCTAAAATCCACAAGAAGGGTGTTTCTCTCAGACTGTTCATGAGCTCCAGAGACTCAGCTACTCAAAACTTTTCCAGATTTTCACTTCCAAAAAAAAACTACAGATTACACACATTACAAAGAAATAATAGAATTGTAATATTGCCAGTGAATGTGTACTAAATAAAATCATACCACAAATAGAAATAGTCTTGTAATAGAAAAATCTTGATTTTTTTCTTGAAAATATAAACATCAGGAGAGTTTTTATATCGGTACCAAGATTGTTGAATATTTTCAGTGCCAGTTTATTCAGTGGTTCATTAGTTACATTATATTTAGATGAAAATAGGATGAAGAAAATAACTTTTCTCTGATTTATACTTAGTTTTTTGATTTGTTACAACTAGTTTCGTTTTGTTGAACCATTGACAAGTTAACTCGAGGGGTTCTTTTTTTGCTATAAACTAACAAATTTCACTGAAACTAATTATTCAGTCATTTGTAAAAACTCCATGTTACCACTTTCCTGAAGCTTGACAAAATTTGTGGACGTCAGGGTTCTTTTCTACTACAAAAACATATATCAAAACCACAATGTGGTACTATTTGATACATAAAACTCACCACTAACTTCTCTCCATGAAAGGGTTCATTTGTTTTTTTATCTCAAAATCTGGTCCCTGGATAGATTAGACAGTTGCATTAATAACAGGTGGGATAACATCTGTTATTCTCAAACAAGTTGCAGAATATATATGTGATCCTTTAGTGAATGATATCAATGAGAGCTTGTATCAGGGGTTTTTCCTGATGACCTAAAAACTGCCAAAGTTGTGCCTGTCTTCAAAAAAGGTTGTAGAGATGAGTTAAATAATTATAGGCAAATATCACTTCTTCCGTCACCTTCTAAGATCTTTGAACGTGTAGTATATATGAGACTGCTACTATTTATGGACCAAAAGAATATTTTGAATGCTCAACAATTTGGTTTCAGGAAAGGTACGTCTACTGAACTAGCAATTTTCAATTCAATTAAACATATCACTGAAAGTGTGGATAGGGGACACTCTTTGGTAGGCTTGTACTTTGATCTCTCAAAAGCTTTTGACACTGTAAACCATAAAAAACTTTCGAACAAACTATAAGGTAACAGTATTAGGGGTGTTAGTCATAAGCTCATTTAGTCTTATCTATCAGATCGTTCGCAAATTGTTGCTATCATGGATGAACAGGACGAATACCCGTCTAGCAAAGAAAATATCATGCAATGGGTGCCCCAAGGGTCAATTCTTGGACCCCTACTCTTCTTATTATATGTGAATGATATGTCTCATGCATTGAAACTTGGTAGTATATATCAGTTTGCTGATGACACATCGGTTGTTGTTATAGGAAATAATATATTGGAGCTCTCAACAAAAGCTTCAACTGTCGCACAAAGCATAAGCATGTGTTGTGAAGGAAACGCACTTAAGTTGAATGTTGGAAAAACGGGACTAATAACATTCAGTAAAAGAAATAACTTTGAATCATCCCCACTTGTGAAACTTAACTGCAAATCGATTCCAATATCAGATCATATAAAATTCCTGGGCGTTATACTAGATCCAACCCTCAGCTGGGATTCACACATAAACATCTTGAATAGTAGGCTGAACTCCATCTGTGGAGTTATACGATATCTACGGGACCAAGTATCAGTCAGCTGTTTGCGAACATATTACTATGCTCATGTTCAGTCAATTATTTCCTATGGGATTTTATTTTGGGGCTCTTCATCAAGCTCACAAAGAATATTCATAACACAAAAGAAAATTATGAGATGTATTGAGTCGTAATACTTCATGTAGGACATACTTTTCTGAACTAGACATCTTGACAGTGCCTTCATTGTATTTCCTGGGCCTTGTCAACTTCGTAAAGAAATATACCCATCTGTTTCCTACAAATGCTGATCAATATTCTACTAATATGAACCTCCACACTAGACATCGAAATGAGCTATCTGTCCCTTACCATAAATCAACTAATTATGAGAAAGGCACACAATACCAAGCAATCAAAGCATACACCTCACTACCTCAAGTACTGAAAGATATCAAAGGCCTGAAGAGGTTCAGGAGTTCTATCATAAGTTACTTGAAGCAGAAACGCTATTATTCTTTTAATTGTTGGATGTAATAACGTGTATTACTTTTAGATACTCTTTCAACTGTGCTTCTCAGATTTTTGAAGTCAGCAGTATACTTAAATTCTTGTCTTTGTATTAGAATACTGTTTTAACATTTTGAGATTTGTACTGTACCTCAATATTATTTGTATATGTGGTGACCAATAAGGAAATCGAAAAATTCACAGCCGAACACTTAAGGTAGAAACTTTCAGAGAAATAATTGCAGGTAATTCGCTAGTAGGAACTTATTGTGTTTTGAATAATTGATCTGCTCTAGTACATCCAAATTGCACTGTACCTGACCACGAAAAATTATCTTTAATACTTCAGGTCCCCACAGTTGTGAGTATTTTTTCATGAACCATTCACAACAAACTTTGTTAATTTTTTTTAGGCTGGAACAGTGAATATAAGTAGTAATGTAATTGAAGGAGGGTTAGTTGTTGGAGCAAGTATAGCTTCTATAGAAATTTTACTTATAAAATAATATCTAAAATGAGAGCCAGTCTCATTGAAAGGTAAGTTTCCATTACATATAAGTAAAACGGTAACAATATTTATAACAAGCTCGCCAAAAGTAATGGAAAATAACGCTATACCTTTTGAAACAGTAGGTTTTTTTCCATCAAATGAGTATTTTTCCTGTGTTTTGTGAAAGAGGAGGAAACATTTTGTTCTCTCGTCTTACAATAATTTCTAATTTCAATTACAAGTATTTCTATCTTCTGATCACGAATCCAAAGTCAAAATATGTCCAGTGGATTTACTGTGAATAGTTCAAAAAGTCAAAAAATCAATTATTAGGGTCGCACTTTTGCCAAAAATAACTTTTCAAATGGCACCTTTTTTGTGATTATATGCTGTGGCTCTCAATACATATTTTGTCTATTTCGGTTGATTATTCATTAAGAAAATTGAATATAACATTTAAAGATCTAATTTTAATATGTAGCAAATCTATAGATAGATGTGTAGATCATGCAAAGAAGTAAGTTTCACACAAATTGGAAGAAAAAGCCCTCCTGAAACAGCAACTTTCATATAAACATTGAACTACAAAAAAGAAAAATTCTTTCAAAACAAATAGGTACTTTTATATGAACACTAAATTATACAAAAAAAAAACACTTTTCCCTACTCAGTATGTATTCCAAACATACATACAAACTGAGCAGAGAAAAGTGTTTTTTGTATAATTAAGTATTTGTGATGTACTCTTTGGAAACTTTGGTATAGCAATGAATATTACTGGAGAATTACAAGATACAACTAATTTGTAATGATTGAAAAAGTAGTATTGAAGAATTGTGCGCCTGATAATTTAGTATACTTCTGCCTCGAAGAAGTCATTGTGTCGCGAAACATTTGTCGTGGTTTTGTAAACCACTAATCTATGAGAATCAACTTTGAAGTTCCATTATAAACATTCAACATGAATGTTCATCAACTATCAGCTACATCGATTCAAAAAACATCTCCTTTCTGTAGAAATGTCTATCTCACATTGCCGGATGTGATTATGTCAGGTGTATTCATTCCAATGAAGTACTCCATTTCGATACTCGGTATTACTATCAGCAGTACCTTCAAATGCGAAAACCATGTGAGATCGATCCATTGCTGAAAGTGCCTCTTAAAAACTCGGTTTTGTGTTCTATGCCAAGAGCTATTTCACTCTCCATCAACTGATTATGATTTATTAAAAACAAAATAGACCTGTTCTGTTCCAATACACACACTGAAACATTTAGATTCCGTTCAAAAGGAGGCATTCGTCTCGTCGGGGATGCTCCGTTACGAACAAGCTTACTTCTTTGGAACACCCCAAAAAAGTTAAAAATGTTGACGATCTGTCTTTGTTTTATAGATATTTTCATAGACTATACTCTAGTGATATATCATCAATCGTTTCAACGTCAGCGGTCCAACCAATGACTGACCCAGTGAGTTCAATCTTCACATCCCTTTGTTGTCGCTTTGGAGACATACGAACATTACTTTTCCAGGGCACATTTATGCAACGAACGGCAAAGTTATGGAACTCTCTGCCTTGGGAGTTATTGCTTGAGGCATACAACCGCAAAAATTCAAGAAGAAGAGCAATTCCTACCTTCATTTCGTCGGATTTCACAATATTCTCTGATATTATCGGATTTTCTTTTTAATGAGATGCAGAACATAAAAATAAATCAAATCGACTTGACGGTCATCAGTCAGCTTCTATTTTATATCATTCCGGGAACATTTCTATAAATCTAAACATTTTTGGGTCACTCCTTCTGTTCAAACAAAACTGTAATGTCGATATTTCAATATTTCCTAAATGGTATGCCACAATTATGGGTATTTCATTGAATTAAACTATCGAAGCGCCCCTTCGTTTGAAATGTTTGAATACTATTTCCAGTTTCATGCCTGTTTTGGGTATGGCAGTTTCGGTAAATCATTCATATATTTTGTTCAATTAAGTGAAATAGTTAATAAGATCCTTTCGAGTGTTGAGATAAGAAAAAATTTTATTTTATTTTTTTGAATCGGAAAAATTAATCCGATGGGAGATCAGGAAAGTCAGGATTATTAGGTTAAGTTCGTTCACGCGGTTCAAATAATACACTGTGTCGATATCACGAAATTTTTAACATTTATTCTCTGCAGTAAAACTAGGTTTATGAATCATGAACTTATTTATTTATTGTACTCTTCGACGTGAAAGTATACAGTGAATTTAAGCTGATATTCACCATGGGGATATCGAAAACGATACTTAATATACATACAGTTCTGATTGAATGGCCATTTAACAGTTTCTCAACAGAATGACCACTTTTCAAGTTATTTCCGATAATATAAAGTTTTCGATGTCATATTTTACGTTTATCTAGTCTCATCGTTAGAGTTGTAATAAAATGTATTTCACTTCAACTTTCACGGCAACTTCGTGTCATCGTGAGAAAGTACAATAACATCAGTTCAGACGTTTCGTTATTAATCAACCACGATCAGCTTAATTCATTGATGATAATAATAATAATAATATTTATTTCGACGGCAAGTTTCCATATACAAGTAAAACAATTAGGTAATTATGAATAAATATAAGAAGATTCCACGAGGGTTTCCCCTGTGTGTGGAAAAGGGTATATTTAACTTAAGCCTAGGAGTATTGAGATCATGGAGTATTACAATAAAATTAAATTTAATATTCAATAATAAAATTATATTTTCAAATTCATGGTTTACATTTTATCTAGAAATAATGAGTGTTTAGAAATAATAAGTGTTTTTCAGGTCAATATATTGATGGATTTTTAAGCGTGGCAACGTATTAATCCAGGCGATGAGATGTTTTCGGAATGATTGCATTGATATGATTATTTTTAGTTCGTTGGGTATCATATTGTAACACCTGGGTGCTAGAAAGTTATAATTTATCATTAATGTGTTTTTCTTGGTTCTTAGTAGTGTGAGTGTGTAATGATTATTTCGCGTTTCATATGTTTCATAATGTAAAATATCAAAATAATACTTTCCAATTGTCACCGTTTGTGTCAAATAACTGACAATTTGTTATGAAATTGATACACTTGGTGATCAAGCATTGTCAGAAATTCTAGTTAGTAGCGCATAGGAGATGGTTACTTTTTCAATAAATATTTAGTTTCAGAGAAAGTAAAACAATAATGATTCTTTTTTTTGCAGCATCTCCTGAAGAAACTATCAACAGTTGGTTCAGGTTCTGTTTTTGGTTTTAATAATGAAAAGGACCCTTATGTATTTATATGGATTACCCATCCAATTCAGGATTAGGGCAATTGAACAAAGCACTTCAACATAAAATGAAACAACTGATCATTTCATTTGTGGAGAATATAAATTGAATTCAAAACTCAAGTTTCATGGTGGCCGTGGTAGTGGACGGACGTGCCGATAACTTTCGTCCACAAAGAAGGTACGCGGATGCCATGTGCTATCGCGGGGCTTTCATATATGTTGTGATTGTCTATGTGAAAGTCATTAATATATTAAAGTTTATGTGAAAGTTTAGTCAAAAATGTTAAGTGCCCCCTTTATTCACGCCGGTATCCAGGCCGGGGTGGTTCGGATAACCAAAGGGGGCCATGTATGTGAATTGAAAAACCCAAGAAGAGGAGGCGACCCAATAAATATATATGTGAAGAAAATGAAAATGTCTCCTGAACAGGAGGCGACAATGAAAAGTTATACTGTTTTTATCAAAAAAAAAGTCCGACAAAAAAGGGGTGGCAGCATTGCTTCGAGCAAGACCGCTGCGTCTCCCTGACGATGCTTCTGTCAAATTGACGTCAATTTCATAGGAGGAGCCAGGACAAATGCGCCCAAGTGGGAAGCAACTTCCATTAATTTAGAGAGAGAGAAAGAGAATTCAAAACTCTTTATTTATTCATGACCAACTTTGAAAATATTGTAAGCTTGATATATTTAATAGTTAATGAAATGACAGAGATCTCAATACTAATTTGACATTTGAGGATATAATAGTTGATAGGTTACTTTCACTTGTGAAATCCTTGATTGGAATTAAATTATATATTTTAATGTAAAGATATTACTACCACACATTTGATCTTGTATAGGTCATGAGAAGATAAAGGAGGTATTGAAACATTGGGAATATCTAATACCTTTCAATTAAACGTTAATTGATAATCAATGGTAAATATCAGGAATTCTATAAACCTATAGAAATTTCGAATATTTCAGTTTGAAGGAAGCTACCTATTCAGTATTGAACTTTTCAGTTGTTTGGCAAAGAGAGTATTGATTCTATAAAATATGAATTTTGCTTAATTTATTGAACTTATTCTACATTCTTGCACTCATTGAGTTATTCAGACTTACTGAGCAAATGGTACACTTCCCCACAAACACTAGTAAAGAAAACCCATTTATAGTTTGATAATTACTTACAAAATTACTCAATAGGTCTCCTGGCCTCTCCACTTTGCCTTTTTATTGTGAGATTTTTGTGAAATGAATTTTATAAAGGTATGCTGATAGTCAATGACAGATTTTTGCTATCAACTCATTTCCAGCCGAAATATCAGGAATGCTTCATATAATTGATTTATCAGTCTTATGAACGTCAGTTGCAGCAAGGGTAACATCTTTCACTGATTCAGCTGACGACTTTTTCCCCGACTTATAACCAGCTGACGAATGTTTAAAATAAACTACCATCTGATAAGTTTCCAGCTGGAAAGAAATCAATGAAAATATTTTCTTTTCAGACATGTACTTATATTCAGCTGACATGTATCCACCACCCGAGAGCCAGCTGAATATTTTTTCCATTTTTGTATTATTTCAACTGTTATCTAACAAATGTTCAATCAAGAATAAATCACTGAAAAATTATTTTTATGCATCGCGCGGGGGGATCCATTACTCCACCCACCTATGATGGTTCAGCTGACGTCTGGCACACTTCATAACACAATTGGTTGAAGTGAAATCTGTCACTGGCTTCCGGGGTATAACGCGAATACCTTATAAAACAACATAACTTTTGAAAGAAGTTCACACAAAAACTACAAACAGACCAGAACTATAATTCACTGCTCAACGCTCGTTTCACAAACCATGTTTTGACGTTACCATGTGATGAGATATACTTTATATTTCATTTTCTGTTGACGCCAATTTGGTAGGAAAGAGGCGTGTGAAACTATACTGAATGGTATATTTCTTGATGACGCCAACTTGTTCAGTGAAACGAGCGTCGAGAACAGTGTTATGTGATAGGTAGAACTGGAACCTCTGGCGTAGATTAAATCTAAAACAATCATCGTCTTAAACACTATAACTACGACACCCTTCTTGTGGCGCGTTTCATCAACCATGACTCAGTCTCTGACTCAGTAGAACGATTCTGCTTGGTTGAAGAATCGCGCGTCGAGAAGAGTGTTGCAGTTCTGGTGATCGGGAACAACAAACAAAGTAACCCAAACAAAGATAGATGCGTGATCAAAGTATGATCACCACGAACATTTGTATCTATTGGGCAAAGTAAACAAGCTTCCTTTGGCTGGCCAATCAGATATAACTGCAATCGGCTTGGGGAATTCATGTTATAGTGTCGGATTGGTTAGTTACGCTTTAACACTTGTTGTGTACATATACGGTATTTTAAAGTTTAAAATTTTTTAATGTCAAGTACTGATACTGCTGAAGAAACTGCTGATTTATGTGCCTACACTCCACCTAAAAAATGTTCCTATACCTAGCCGCATATTTTTTTTTTAAATCAGCTGTTCCTTAGTGCAACTCTGTACAAGCAGCCTTGTCTGGGAGATCATGTGCACTATGCATGTGATGTTTTGGAGCACTCTTTGCTTAGATGGACAGAGTATAGTATTCGATTCAATATATAGTGAATACAATAGTGAATAACAAAAAGTTTTGATAAACCAATCATAATAATAATTTGTATCAGGTACTTACGAAAACGAAACCCCTTTGTGAGAAAAAAAACTTCATGTCTATACTGACTCCTACGGTGTTGGGCAAAACGTGATATAATTACTAACTTTGATAACATTTTGTAGTTAGTAATGACAAAGTAAGATTACATGAAATAATCGTAAAAAGAAGTTGAAAATTTCGATTACTTACTAATAAAAGTAATTGCACCTAGGATTGCATGAGTACTTTTTGTAACTACTTGATAAAGCTCATTTGATTATTGTGTCTTTTTTAAAACTAAATCACAGTTAAGAAGGGCAACACAATAATATGTATAGTTACCTAATTGCAATTTGATGTCGAAAATAATATATCCAATTTGATATTCAGAATACTGAACAACAGAAGAAACCATATGATGGACAAACAAGAAGAGACACATGGACTAGTCATTTTACAAGGCTTTCCTTTGAGTCCCCAATTATTCAATGTATATGAGACTTCACTCTTTGCCGACATACTAAATTCTGTTGAGACTGTTAGCTTATGCTGACGTTATGGTGGTATTACGTAAAGGGGACAATTTTCATCAATCACAAAATGTGCTTTGAACAGGGTAGATCAATACATGTTTCAGATATTGAAACGGAAAACCAAAGATTCATTAGAAGAATGTTCCGCTCAGACCGATCATTAGCTCTAGAGATTCAGCCACTCAGAACTTGTCCAGATTTTTACTACCCATAATCAAACCACTGCAAGGAAAAACATCATCCTTTGTGAACAATTCAAGGCATTTTGTTGAACTACTGGGGGCAATCGAAGTCAAAGAGCAGGATCAAC
This sequence comes from Leptinotarsa decemlineata, assembly GCF_000500325.1. Lineage (NCBI taxonomy): Eukaryota > Metazoa > Arthropoda > Insecta > Coleoptera > Chrysomelidae > Leptinotarsa > Leptinotarsa decemlineata. The sequence continues at coordinate 72,013 of NW_019292857.1, forward strand.
TGATCAGTTTCGACGTGGAAAGCTTCTACACCAACGTCCCTGTCGAAGAAGCACTTCAAATCATACATAAGAGACTATCCGAAAGATAGAACACACTTACCGATACAATTAATCATGGAATTACTAGGATGCTGTGTTCGAAACTGCTACTTCCAACTGAAGGACGAATTTTTTACGCAAGAAGAGGGACTGCCAATGGGATCGCCACTTTCACTGGTTATAGCCAGTATATATTGTGAAGAGGACCGACACGAAATGGGAAACATCTGTATATCAAAAACACACTCACACGGGACAGTATCTGAACCAGGAATCCAACCACCATGAATCGACTAAGAGAGAAATCATCAAGACTCTACTAGACCGTGCTTTCTGGCTCTGTAATACAAAGGAAGGTCTCGAAAAGGAACTAGGCATCATAAAAAATGACCTTTAACGAAATGGTCGAAGTGGGTCCAAGTATAACATCAGAATCTGCTTCAGATCTGGGTACACTATCCGTAGCAGCCTCACAAAAACCAGGCCACAAACGCGGACTGCGATTCCAAGAATTGCATTTAACGGATACCCTGCGAGTGCGGAGAATCATACATCGGTGAAATTAAGAGGCCATTGAAAATTCGCATTGCCGAGCATAAGAAACACACACAGCGAGGATAAACCAGCAAATCAGGAATAGCAGAACAGGTTCAGACTCATCAACATATAACATCAAGTGGGTTCAAGCTGAAATCATCCACAAGGAAGAACACTGATTTAGGAGAAAATTCAAAGAAACCGCATATATGTTGTCCAACAACACATTTAGCCAAGCTAGCGTGGAGATACGCAACATATAGAAACCTCTAATCAAGCGGAACACGACCAACTCCTGCCAAACGGTCAGCTTCCGCTAAAACCGATGAAGCGGTGAGAGGGAAGAGGAGATAGGTGAAAGCACTCGAATGACCTATAAATAGTCAGATCTCGGAGAAATAAGTCCAGTTATCGGTTGAAGACGATTGTGGATACTAACAATCGAAACGTCGTGAAGTAATTTGGTTTGGAATCTTTTAATTTTCATTTCTTGTTAATGATTTTTCCATTTTCATCTCGTGTTAGTAGTTAAATTTTTTTGACTTTTTTTGTTGTTGCTTGTATTTTATTTCATTGTAATTTCAGTTTTTATTTGCTTGATATAATTGTTATTTTTCTGCTATTTTTTAAATTTTTTTTTACAGATTCTTTCAGGTATTTCAAATTAATTTATGTCATATTAGACAATGGAAGCCCGAACTAATGAAAAGCTAGAATCTCGTCCATCCATCCCACTCATTCCTGAGTGGACCTCAACCTGCTGATGGGCACTTTAGCAAGATTGACATCTAACCTCCTGCGGTCGAAAGTCAGCCTGAAGGTGCTTTCACCCCCGTGATCTGTTTTTTTTGTCGTGACTTTACTATGTAATGATTGCATGGGGATCTCCTCCACCTTACCGGAGACAATTAAGTGTCTTTCGGTTGCGAACTAGGTTTGTGTGTGTGATGGGTAGGTATCTGTAAAAAAGTTTAGTAATCTGCATATTAGTTTTTATACTTTCTGGATCCGCCTGACAGCGACTCGGAGGTGGTCGTTGGTTCTGCTTCATGGGCCTCATATATAAATATAATTACAACTATTTGTGAAGTATCGTAGGGAGCTGATTCAAAATCAATGACGACGTTCAATGGTCTGGTTGAATCTCATCTAGATTATTCCCGTTTATGGTTTGTTGCCTACCTAATAGATCGAAGTGAAGTTACTTTGAATTAGTGATAACAATAATTTTGAGATTATATCCTGTACTCACTCTTGTGTGGTATGTTGCCTACCTAACAAATCAAGAGATTATCCTCAACACTCATTTCTGTTCCCTACCTATCAAATCAAAGTTAATATAGTTTGAAATGTGTGGTCTGTTGCCTACCTACCAAATCGAAATGAATAAATGTTGTCTTTAGTTATTTTCACAAGAAAGAAAAAATATACAATGAAAGCAAACAAAACAACCGCATACATTCAGATCATATTTCATATTCAAACGGCTTGTCCTAATGAGGCTGAAGTTAGCTTTAGATTGAAATACAATTCCTTCAATTTTAAAGTTGACCAGATGAATAAAGATCCTACAAATATTCGACATGAATGGTATTATTTTCATGATGGAGGTGTTGATTTCAATATTTTCAAGATTCATGCTGATCTCGAACTTTCAAAGAAAAACTATCGTAGAATCAATATTTCTTCCCTTAAACTTAAATCTGCTTTTTTTGCGACCACCCATATAGCTGAGGACCAGGGTGATTGGCTTGGCCTGATGATTTTCTGATCCAGCAATGAATTTACCTGCTCTTCCACATCTGGCCTAATTTACATGTGGGTATCTGGATGACTCGGTAAAGACAGGAATTTCGTCGCTCGTCCTGATTCGATGTTCCACTTGATTTGTGAACGTTAGTGATGTAGGTAGGGTGATTTCGCTGGTTTTCGGCCACTTAACGATTTTTCATCATAGATATATTCATAACATGAATGGTTTTGTGCACATCATATTCAGCCTACGTTATTGTTGAATCATAGATTATCACTGACGAGTTTCATGAGGTATTATAAATATATTTTTAACCAATATTTCACAAAATGATAAAAAATGAACTAAATGGGAAACATCTGTATATCGAAAACCCACTCACACAGGACAGTATCTGAATCAGAAATCCAACCACCATCAATCGACTAAGAGAGGAATCATCAAGACTCTACTAGACCGTGCCTTTGGGCTCTGTAACCCTACAAGCGTATAAATAAAAGCTTGTCTACATATACGTTATGCGCTCGAACCCGTAATTATAATTTTGCCTACTTCCTGTGATCCAGTCATAAATATTTATTCCCAATAATTTCCGAATATTCCATTTACATTTATTGAAGACATATTAAAATATGTATTCGCGCGCCGCTGTTCTAGAGGCGTGGCTACTTCCACAAACTTTCTCTGATTATTCTATCGCGCCTAACTAGTGGCGTTTGTATAAATTTAATTTTGCGAAATATGATCTTATAATTTTTTTTTGAATACTGAGTGTCTTATTGTAAGCTACATAGGCACTGTAAGGTTCGGACGAAGACATATTTGAATTTTTAGTAAGCATTATCCTGTGCAAAAGTTCAATAAAACTCCTTCAAACAAGACATTTCACACAATAATATTTGGAAAAGTATTATTTTCTCAAAAAATCTCTTCGTCCAAACCTTCCATGCCCTTCTCTGAATATAATGAAATGAGCAGAAATCCTTTGAACATATATGTCATTACACATTTTGATAAAGCGTACGTGTCTCTAGGCATACCCGGCAAAACAGGGCCTCTCACTCTTAATGACAAATTACCTACAAATCCTAAAAATTTTCAAACTTGTTTTCTTTAAAAATACACTTTCGTGGTAATAAATTTCTATTTCAGTATTTGAAAATGGTCAAAAAAGTAATTGAATCATTGTTTGGAAAGGCATTCCACGAAAATTGTAAATCGGCAAAGGAAATCGAAAAAACGAGCAGAGAAATAAAAATTTCCAAGCCAAAGGTATTTTTTCAAAATACTTTGAACTCCAGGCGTCAGAACTTCAAACAAAGAAATAGACCGAGAGAGTACAACCACACTACACACCACAAACCTGGAATAAGGAAGGAGAAAACCCTTCGATATCGAAAGGAATAAACCTCCAGGTAGGACAAATTGCGGGCCGCCTAAATTTTTTTTAAAGAATGGAGAACAATAACGAATAGCAATTTCATTTTGAACTGTATTCAAGGTTATAAAATCTCATTCTTCAACATAACTACACAAAAATGTGTTCCATATAAACGAATTTTACCAAAAGGTGAACAAAAACTGATAATTACTGAAATAAAGAAACTTTTACATAAAGGCGCTATCAGAAAATGTAAATCAAAAAATGGTCAATTTATTTAAACATTTCTCTTGAGGAAAAAACGCCCATTCAGATTTATTTTAAACCTCAAAAATCTGAATAAGTTCATTTCACCTCCGCATTCCAAATTAGAAGATCACAGAGTAGTTCAAAATTTGCTTCATACAAATTACTTTATGACAACTATATAGATTTACAAGATGCTTATTTTTCAATCCCGATATCTTAAACACATCGAAAATATCTCAAGATTCATATTTAACAAAGAGATGTACGAATTTTGCTGTTTATGTTTTGGCTTAAATATAGCACCTTATTCCGTCACAAAAATTTTGAAGCCTATGATTCAGACATTAAGGTTGAACAAATTAATATCAATCATTTATCTTGACGATTTACTTATTTTGGGTAAAACATATAAAGATTGCCTAACTAATACAACATTTACAAAAAATCTTTCAGAAAAATTGGGATTTGTAATAAATTTTTAGAAAAGTTGTTTGATGCCATCCAGGGAATGCCAGTTTTTGGGTTTTTATTTTCAACTCATTTGATATGTTCATATCTTTACCGATGGACAAAAAACAGAAATGAATAAAAACCTTCTGTCATTATAGAAATAGGACAATGTGTCAGATTCGGGAGTTGGCGCACTTGATAGGCAAACTCATATCGGTCTGTCCAGCTGTCACATATGGGTTAATGCATACAAGAATTTCAGAAAAGCAAAAATATCTGGCTCTGAAAAACAATGAAGATGATTTATTTTTCTCAGATGTGGTTACATCCTCTTTACAACCAGAAATTGAATGGTGGATTTCACATCTAAAGCAGTCTGAGGTGCACTATTTCAAAATCACTGGTTATGCACTAGAAATTTACTCAGATGCATCGCTTAGTTAGGTTAGGTTAGGTCTAAAGTGAGTGGGTCTATTCGACCCTCAACCGCAACCCGCAAGGGTTTATTGTGGCTCACACCTATTCACACTCGGCCAAATAAACACAGCTTCTTAACGAAGCCGATTAGTTTGTATGGTGAGTGGTCTTTCAGGTCAGATGGTAAGAGTACGGATCTGCCGAACTCTAAGAACCTAATTCGGTCCCCAGCGGGGCAGGCACAAAGTATATGCTCTGCTGTTTCATCATTTCCCAAACAGAGACGACACACACTGTCTTCCGACAGTCCAAGCCTCTGCATATGATGATTCAAATGACAGTGACCAGTAAGCAGGCCTGTTAGACATCGTAGTTCATCCCTACTGTATTCCATCAACTGTTTGGTATCAAGCTTCGAAGGGTGGATAAACGCCTTGGAGTGAGCCAATCCTGTGGTGGTGGTAATGGGGTGGGGTGCAATCTCAAATGCGGAAACCGCAAATGGTTTTTCTAACGTGAAAGAATAAGAAATGCATATAAACTACCTCGAATTGCTTGCCGCTTATTATGGACTAAAATGTTTTGCAAAAAATAAAACACATTGTCGTATTTCACTTCGTATCGACAATACTACAGCAATTTCACTGATTAACAGAATGGGGGGGAGTTAAATACGAATATTTGAATTCCATTACTTTTAAAATTTGGGAATGGTGCGAAAAACAGAAAATTGTGGTTTTTGCATAATACATTAATACAAAAGAAAATTTACTAGCAGACAAAGCTTCAAGACTTTCAGCAACAGATACTGAGTATTCCTTGAATAATTGGATCTATGAAATAATCAGAAGAAGTTTTGGTGAACTCAAAATTGACTTATTTGCATCATATAATAATAAAACTGTGAAATATTTATATTATGGTACAAATACCCCCAGTAGATGCTTTTACAATCTCATGGTCGAATACCTGCGGCTATGCATTTCCCGCAGTTCCTCTCATAACACGTGTTTTGAGCAAAATAATTTTGGAAAAAGCTGAAGTAGTCATGGTGGTCCCATTCTGGTCTTCACAACCATGGTACCCGCTTTTCCAAAACTTGCTTGTTTCAGATATTGTATATCCTGTATATCCTGAAAAGTCACTTCTCGTGTCTACTTTCAGGAAACCCCACCCTATGTACAAGAACTTTACCCTGGCTGCAGGGAAATTATACGGAGGTCGTTCGCATTGAAAGATGTTCCTGAACCGAGTATCTCCAATGATATCCTCACTTAGTAAGAACACTCATAAACAATACAATTCATCATTTTCAAAGTGGTGGCAATTTACAAATTCTTTAGAAATTGATAACTTCGAACCATCTGTTAAGCACGTTTTGGAATTTTTGCAGAGTGAACTCAATAAAGGAGCATCTTACCCAACGTTGAGCAGTCATCGCTCAGCCCTATCTCTACGTTTCTTTTTTTTTTTTCGGAAACAAATGAAAAAATTATACGAGGATTTTTGAAAGGGTCTTTAAAATTAAGCCTAAGTACTCATATACTTCGGATCCCAGTCAGGTTCTGTCATATCATGAGAAATTACATCTCTTATCAAAATTAACCCTAGAAGACGTTTCTCTGAAGCTCAGTATGCTTATGGCATTAACTTCAGCTGCAAGAGTTCAGACTCTAACAAAAATCAAAATATCAAACATACATCTTTATGAAAACGGAAAAATTTAAATTTTGATATCCAGTGTCTTGAGAACTAGTGCACCAAATAGGGAACAACCTCTCATAATTTTTCCATTTTTTAACACCCTATTACATTATCTACAAATAACCAAACCATTTAGAACTAGTGAAGAAAATGAAATGCTTTTTTTAACACATAAGAGACCTTATCACAATGCTTCATCACAAACCGTAAGTAGGTGGATTAAAAGTGTTCTAGAGGAAAGCGGCATAGACATTAATATTTTCAAAAGCCATTCAACCCATGCCGCAACTTCTGCAGCTGTCTGTGTTGATACAGATATAGAGACAATTACAAAAACTGCGAATCGCTAGATACTTTCAACAGCTACAGTGTGCTATATATTTGAGAACAAACATGTGAAATATAAATAATCAATGGATTAAACGACTTACCTTCAGGAGGTTCAATCCAAATTATATGAACATGTTTGTTCTCCAATATATAACTTCCCACCCTAGGAATGATTTATAGGTCTCCCACAATCCAGTTTGCCATCTTTTTTCTACGAATAATGAGTCAAGCGAGGCAGAGTAGGCAAGAAACGGGCGGGTGAGGCATGTACTGGAGAAAAAAACTCATCTTTAAAATGTTGTGACACGATCGTGGGACAAGAATATACTACAGTGAGTTATATATTGGAAAACAAACATGTTCATATAATTTGGATTGAACCTCCTTAAGGTAAGTCGTTTAATCCATTAATAATCTCTGACTTTCATGTCTACATAGCTGTTTTAACATAGCTATTATACTTTCATCACTATTTGTGATGGTTATATCTCTATGTTCATTGAGATACCTTTTAGTTTCATCACACAATAATGTTCAATATTTCGATTTCTATGTAGAAATGTTGTTATTATACTTGTTAGTCGAGGTCTACATAAAAGGTCTCTTCGAAAAATTACATTATATAATTTAATTCTTCTAATACTCCAGTGGACCTGGTGCCTGTATCTTTCATGACCATTAAATAAATAAGTTAATAATACAGAAAAAATGTTAATGTTGCCATTATCAGAATGATTACTGAATTTTGAGTTGAGTTGAAGTCATCATGCACCTTTTTACTATTCAATCTTGATAAAAAAAAATATTATTAGCAACAAAGATACTTTCAAATCACAGAACAGTTTATCAGACTTTTATACCAGATTTTTTTTAATCCACCCCCTGGCATCAAACCGTATACTAGAATTTTCTTTGAAGAGACCGAAATAATAATCCCAAAC
>NW_019292858.1:0-27928 GCF_000500325.1 Leptinotarsa decemlineata
AATGATTGCTTGAAGTAAGTGATTCTATCTCTGTATGATATTTGTGATCTCATTTATAAAACTGTGCATGTGTTACTCATTTTTGTTCTTATGAATATGACATTGATAACTATGCAATGGATGGCGGCTTTTGGTAAGTCCTAATATACAAAAAATCAGTTATCATGAAACTACTCAGAATAAAAATTTTTTTCAATGTTTTGGTTTGGTTACGTTTAGAGCAGAAGTTCATTACATCAACTACATATATCTCTTTTTCTACTTCAGATTCCATTGATTTTGACACAAAAATGATTCCGACATCATTTTGAAAAGAAGAATGACAAAGACATTTCTGAATTTTTCCCTCTTTTCTTAATCAATTTAAAATACTGTTTTTGTTTGACGGTGAAATATATTATTTTATTCTTTGATTCGGTCGGTAGCCAGGCGGTTCGACGTGGGTGTTTTGTTCACCCACTCGAATTGACTGCCGTATTGGTCGATAGTTCAAGCCCCAGTCTGAACGACCGATTTTCACTTGCTTTCGTCCAACACGTGTTAGGAATCACACGTTAAAAGGTAAGACCTCGATAATCCTCAGCTCGCACAAGTTTCGTCTTCTGAGGGTTGTCCTTCGTAGGGGTACGACAGCTTGTTAACGGAAAAACAGATTTTAAACAGACTTTTTTTTCTGGGTTTCCGATCTCCTGAAAAAAAAAAAGTAGTTTCTTCTCTGTCGATTTGAATTTATGAACTTTGATGAAATGTTAGACATCCACGAAATGTTCGATAGTCATTGATTACAAAGAAGACTATCAAAGAAAAAACAATCTTTGTTTGCTAATAATATTTTTATATAATGCCAAACTTTAGAAGAGCATATCAATAAAGTTGTCTCTGGAGAGAAAAAAACTGCTGCAGATCAACAAGTTTCCGTTGATGAAGGAAAAACTTTCTTGATTTCGTTGAGTGCCAATTTGACAGAAATATTTGTTATGTAGGTACTCTAACAGTATTTTTCATTGGCGCATTTTCCAATTATGTTTTCATGCAGGATGTGTCATGTAATAGTAGCTAACACTTTCTTCCTCATTTCGAAGCAACAACCTATGGTCAAACGGTGTGAACTTTCACGCCTGGAGATAATTGTGTCGAACCTATTTCCTGGATTTTTTGGCCGTGGCAGGTGTTTTCATGCCTGACGTTTGATATGATATTGCGGTGGATATTATCAAGAGCGATAAGGTAACGGTTGAAAAGCTCCAGTTGTTCTCAACGCAGTAACTATAATGTTGGAATTTGTCCCTGGTTTCATATCATCATTGTTTCTTTCAAATGGATTGAATGACTTTGTTCGTGTACAATTGAGAAAAGGTAACCAGATTGTCCTAATGTCCATTGCCTTCTCCTTTCTAATGGAATTATCCCTGTGTTTCTGAAACTCTATCGCCTCTCTATACCAGTGACAAGTTATAATACTGCAGTTTCTGCATTGAGAACAACTCGAGTACTCCGACCGTAACGTCATCGTCTTCTATAATGTGTTTTGCAAAAGTAGACGAAACGTCGGACATAAAAACCTGCCAAGAACAAGACCAAAAAACCCGGAAAATAGCTTTGTCACAATATCCTTGACATATCTCGTGTGCCATATTCAATATATATAAATGATGAAAATTCTCAAATGCATTACAAAAACTGGAAAATAGCAAATCTTGTGTTGAATCATAGGGAAGAATCAGTGACAGTAATAACTCCTGAAAGAAAATGTTCGAGATGCTCGCTGTGAACGTTTCGGCAACAAATTGATCTTGAATAGAAATTTCTTTCATCGTAATCGTGATAGTCAGAACACGTCAAAAAATCGTGGAATTCCGTTTTGTATACAATACTTCGAAATACCCTATGGAGTAATCTGATTACATTTAATCTAAGAATCGTGTTGGTTACTCTATCAATTTGGAAATATTCGTTTGAGGTACTGCTAGATATTGATTCGATTTGTTGACGGGCTGATCCTTCATATTGCCTGAACCACATGTATATTCTTAAATTTCCGCGTTTGCTGGCCCAGGATATAAATTTACCAAAATTACCACGATATTATTCCCAAAAGTGCTGAATGATTATCGTCGTCAAACTCTCCATCAATAAAAAATGAATTAATATTGCCTGCCCAAACATCAACATTTTCACATCGATAGCGCCTGTTTTTGTAGAATACAGAGAGTCCCAAGAAAGTGCCATGCCTGCCACTACACGGTGAGCAAGGTATCGTCTACACGGATTGAAAGAGAGCGGAATCGTTTGTTGACAATTTCGAAATACAGTGTAGAGAAACTGAGGTCTCGTTTACGGACGAAGTAGAAGAAATCAAAAACCAAATCGAACAGACGGTACGCAGAAAAAGACGACAGCGAAAAGACAACGCGTGACCCCTGGCATCAATAAAAGGCATCGTCAGAGGCCTTGCCACTCGGAAAGTATCAGGCCCAGACCAAATTCCAAACAAAGCACTGAAGGTCCTACCAAGGAAGGGTTTGGCGGCAATGACAAACATCAATAATGCTTTACTCAGACTACAACACTTTCCTTACAAATTTAAGGAGGTACCGGTCATCCACATACCGCGAAGCCGAAGAAGTATCTCTTATTCCCGTACAACTATCGGCTAATAAGCCCCTTCGTTGAGCAAAGTGGCAGAACGAGTCATATTGAGAAGACTAGAGGACCTACCAGCGAACTAGAAATTTTACCAGACGAACAGTTCGTTTTACAGATCTGAACATTCAACAGAACTACAAGTCCTGAGGGTAGTAGACTATACGACTGAAGGTTTCAACCTGGGCAAAGGATCCACACCACAGCAATGTAACTAGACGTCTCCAAGGCGTTCGAAAGAGTTTGGCCCGACGGACTACTAGCCAAAATAAGCAATTTTGGCTACTCAAAACAAATGGTACGACTGATCGAATCTTCTTTAGCAGACCGACGATGCCGTTGCAGAATAGGACATGAACTCTTCTCCATGCGACTTCTGGAAGCAGGAGTCCCACAAGGTGCAGTTCTTTCTCCCACACCTCTTTTCGGTATATACAGCAGATGTGGCCAAGCCAGAAAACAACTTCAACAAGTTGGCACTCTACGCGGATGACACAGCTTTCATGGCGAGATCCACTAGCCACGTGCATGTAACCAGATACTTATAACAGCAAGCGAATAGATTAGAAGAATGGGTCAATCTCTGGAAAATCAGTATGAACCTGACAAGAGTCAGGCGATACTGTTCACCAGGAGGCTATTACACCCGAAAGACAACGTCATATTCAACGGACAAGAGATTCTGTGGACCAACGAGAGACGCAGTATCGGTATATTCAAGAACGCAGACTTACGAACTATCATAAATACTCCAAGATACATGCATGACAGATTCATCTGCCGGGATCTGGACCTCAACATTCGCTATGTAGATGCATACATGAGAGAACACGCCGAAAACGTTTTCGAAAGAATACGAACACACGCCACTCCAGCGCTTCATCACCTACAGGAAGCGCTCAACAGGGACGACCCCAGATTTCGCGAGAGGGATAAACACATGAGGCCCACGAAGCAAAACCAACGACCATCTCCGAGAGTCGCTGTCAGGCGGCTCCAGTAAGTATAAAAAATCATAAACAGATTCTGTCTGTCTGTTTAAAATCTGTTTTTCCGTTAATCAGCTGTCGCCCCCATACGAACGACAACTCTCAGAAGTTGAGAAACTTGTGCGAGCTAAGGACTAACGAGGTCTTACCTTTTAACGTGTGATTCCTAACACGGTTGCAGAATCATTCCAGCTTCAACCAGATGAATTATCTCGAGAAAAATATCTGGTCGAAGCGGGAATCGAACACACGACCTTCCGATCGTGAGTCGGACACACTACCACCGCGGCCAATTCCACAATTACTAACACACACTTTCTTTTAGATATACACACACAATTCGCGATCGAAATAAACTTGTCTCCGGTAAGATTAAGGGGACCTCAATGCAAACGTTACATTACAGTAAAATCACGACAAATCAAAATCAATAGACAACGAGAGTGAAAGCACCTGAAGGCTGACTTCCAACCACAGGAGGTCAGATGCCAATTTTGCTGAAGTGCCCATCAGCTGGTTGAGGTCCACTCAGAAATGATTCGGAATGGATGGACGAGATTTCAGCTTCTGCACACAGTAACCGTGTGGGGTAGATTCTCAGGGCACTCAACCCCGGGGGGCATGGGAGGAGCGTTAGTTTTGACGATAAAGGTGCACTCTTCGAAAAACAAAACATTCTAATTTAATCAAATTTTCATCTGACACAGCATTTGGTTACGTTCTCCTTTCACATTTGTTTTTCATGAGCTATTGAATGGGTATAATATAATAGTAATGCATTTGATTTACTTTCAAATTATAAATGACTAACATTAGAGCTGATTTAAGATCTTTTCATCAATAATCTCTAGTAATATAGGCGGAAAATGTTCATGAAACGAGCAAAAAACTTCCATTTGCGTTTGTAAATTACCTCCATAATCAATCATCTGTTTCATTTCGAACAGTTTTGTTAAATTATCTATTTTTCTGATATGCAGTTTATGGAATGAAAACGACTACAATACTGACAATTTCTAGCGAGCGTTCAGACAAAAATTTACTAAGACTAAGCGATTTGAACTGAAATATCACTACTCAAACGCTAAAATGACTTTTGCTCACTGTCCCATTTTTTCAAACATTAATGGTAAATGATAAGTATTGAGTGTGTTACAATCAATTTCTCTAATCAATTATCTAACGTTAATTTTTGAAATGATTCTAAAAACATTCAATATTTCCGAAAGGATTGGAAATGGTATACAAAATGTCTGCGTGAGATGTGTAAAGTTTTTGAAGGAATCTGAAAATTTATTGATACACAAAGTGTTGCAATGAAAAATGAAAGTTGGCATTGGCTGTTATTACACTCGGTACGGAATGTTTTGCTGAAAAAATATCCAACGGTAAATATTGATCGAGGGCTGTGAGTGTTTTTTTGAACGTGCCTTCATTGATTTATTAACACATTTTTTCCGTCTGACTACAATACACTGAGTAATGAATCAGTATTTCAGTCAAGATCGTGAACCTAACCATTTGGTATTCCTAATCAATATAATTATGCCAAAATATATTAAGGTTCAGTAACCTAACGATGTATCAAGTTGTTTGAAAAGTTTTAATGTCATGTGCTTTTGGAAGCTCCATATCTCAATGAATATTTATTCTACTGTGTCGGGGTATACTGTTCGATATAAAAAATTCCTATAATCTTTCGAGTATTTTCAGCTCATATATGACGTTGACCGATTTTCTGCCAATATTTCTCTACGAGTTCGAATTTAATCGAAGCGGTGTGGAAATAGCCCAAAAAATCAATCAGGCATTTGGCACTATTCGATGTTGGTTTGAGAAATTTTGTTCCGGATATGTCAGTCTCGAAGATAAGCCCCGTAGTCGTCGAATGGTCAGAAAGCTCAAAAAGTGAGTGCCTCAGAAATCGAATAATGGACAGGAATTGTCATGTTTCAGAGTCTGTTTTTCTTTGCTTTTGCGCAACCCATACGACCCTTTCTTGGATCAGATCGTCACCTGTGATGAAAAGTGGGTCCTATATAACTACAGAAGACATTCAATACCGTGGTTGGACACATATGAGCCACCCAGGCATTTTCAAAACGCGAAAACTCATTCAAAAAAGATTATGTATACTGTATGATAGCCAGTAGTTGGTGTGATTCACTTTAACTTTCTACAAACGGGCCAAATCATCACAGCAAAGTCACATTATTAGGAAATCAACGAAATGTACCAATGATTGTATCAACAGAGAAAGAAAAACCTTCTTCATGTTTATTTATAGACCTAACGAAGGCTTTCGATACTGTCGATCATCAACTACTCCTAAAAACTTTAGAAAATAATAGTATCAGAGGGAACTGCCAAACGCTTTTTGAAAGCTATCTTCGGAATAGAATGCAAGTTGTGCGAATTGCCGATACAATTAGCAATCAAAAATAAATAGAAAGTGGAGTCCCACAAGATACGGTACTGGGACCTCTGCTTTTCAATTTATAACTAAATGAATTATTCAATTTGGACAGTGTTGGGAAAATAATTGGATACGCAGACGATATTGCGATATCTTGGCTTGATTTGAAAAAGAACGTAGAAACAGATTTCCACTTACTCAAAAAATTGTTTGACCAAAGGCGAAACAAGAGCTCTGCTCTTATCACCAAACCACTTTGTTCACATATTTTGTTTCAATTGTACTCTAATCTGTATACGTTGTGAATAAAGTTATTATTATTGCGCCAGCAGCAGCAGCCAGCACTGGTAAATAGAAGAGGCCCGATGCTGCTATACGACAACGACCGTCCGCTCGTTTCACGAATCACGGTATGAAAATTGAGCACATTGAACGTTGAAGTTCTGCCCCACTCGCTATTCCTCCCTAGACCTCTGCCAATCGATTAACGTATTTACAAACACTTCAATAACTTTCTCACAGGAGGAACTTCATCTATTCAGGATCAGGCACAAACGGCCTTCGTCGACTTCATCGTATCCTGAACACACAATTTTTGTACTCAAAGAATTATTCGACGTGTGTTACGTTGGCAAAATTGCACTGATTCAAATGACACTCATATCGATTGAATTTAATGAGTATCTACTGATACTGGGATAGCATACGAGTAACATATTTCACAATGATATCAAGCACTCCGTCAGAGTATGTTTAATATTGCCATATTATAATAGAGGAGAAATCCAACACTTTGAGAATGTTCCAATGATCTTGAAGTGATGCACAAAGTGATCATTTCATTGCTTGTGATGAGTATCAGATTACTCGAACGTAATCCGTAATTATAACGGAATAATGAGGAGACGAACGCTCCTATTATGTTCATCGCCTCGGGGTCTTGTTCACAGAAACATTTCAGAACATTTTGAAACCATGTTTCGACGTCAAGTAAGAAGAAGAAAATTGTCTGGTAGACTGTAATGGCGCACATAGAAAACTAACTTCAACTGAGTCAGCAACATGTGTCTACAACAAAGTAGGTAGTTGAAGAATAACTCAAACTGAATGAAGCTTTCACAAGATCGCAACGCATTGCTGTCATCACTAGGCACTACTCAAACTGAACGTGTCATCCTGTTGTATGTCTTTTTATACAGTCCGAACGCCTCAATTCAGGTACTCCAGGTATTTTAGGTAAATTTGCCTGTATTTGGGTTCCATCAGTTACTATTCCTTGTGTTGGATCTTCTCTAGGTACGAGGAACAAGTACAAATCAAAACACAACAAGACCTAACATTCAATATATTGAACAACTCAATATACACTCCTAGAAACAGTATACCTAGAGAAGATCCAATTTAAAGAAATAGCTGGAGTACCTGAATTGAGGCGTTCGGACCGTATAAAAAGATATACAACAGGATGACACGTTCAGTTTGAGTAGTGCCTAGATGATGACAGTACGACCAGCTGTCGAAAGCGCTCGCAGATAATCAAATAGAAGTTATAGAGCTTCAAATCCTTTCTGTGACTCACATTCAATATTAAAAAATACTGAAAGTATAGAAAAATTTGTTGCATAATTAAAAAAAATATATATTTATATACATACATACATATAGGGTAAAATAGATTAACAGGGTCAAAAATCAAACTCTGCTTCACTTTGCCAAGTGAAAAACAATAATGTTCAATTTATTGTTTTTCATTCATTTTTACTGTAAGTATGATTTGTAATGTTATTCAATGGCGAAAATATTCACAACTCATTAAATTATAAGCTCTGAAGAAGCTTCACATTAGAAGCGAAAGCTTGGCAAAGTAAAGCAGAGTTTGATTCTTGATTTTTTGACTGAGAGACCCCGTTAATCTATTTTACCATACATTTCTCCAGTCGCTAAGATTATCCACTGTACACACACACACACACACACACACATATACACACANTTTAATGAACCCCATAATATATGTATATCCGCAATAACAAGGGAAACGCGAAAATCCTCACTACCACAACCGACTCGGCCGTACTATCTCTTAATAACCACTGCCCGAGTGAAACAGCAAATTAAAATTCCCACTTAGGCCGTTCCGAAAGGTCTAGCAGCAACCGAGGCAAAGCTTCAACCATTTTATTGTAGAGCTCTTTCGGGACGACAACCCAAAGTGGAATGAATAGAGATTATATTGGTGAAAATTGGATATCCAGGACATGAGATGATTACTAGATGCTCCTGTAGATGAGGAATATTTAGCAAAAATTGAATGAAAAAAATCATAAACTTTACTCCCAACGGGGATTTTTGAATTTCGACAATTGATAACAGCAATCTTGTCGAAGCTACATCTGTCAAATTACTCATTTATTCAGACTGTTTTGCCAAATCACCATGGACGGATTCAACATTCAACAACACGTGCCGCACCCTTCGCCAATTTTACGATCTACTATTTCCTACCAAGAAGACTTCGCAATGTGGTTGATGAATTTGAGTCCACTGGTTCAGTAAACGATTGACCAACTTCCTCACGCTGACGAAACGCAAGATATGCCAAAAACATCACCGCTGTCTATGAGAGTGTGCAGGAGAAATCAAAGCAGTCGATTTCGCGTTGCTCACAAGAACTCGGCAGCTGACCCTAATTTTCTTCGAAAAATCATCTTCAGCAATGAGGTCCATTTCTGTATGGGTGGATACAAAAACAAACAAAGTATTCGAATTTTGGACGATATCAATCTACATGATATCCAAGAGCGTCCAATGTATCCAGAAAAAGTCACTCTTTGGTGTGGTTTTTGGGCTGGCGGCGTCATCCGTTCATCTTTGAGAACAATGTTGGCCAGGCCATCACTGTTAACGGCGAGCACTATAGGTCGATAATAACCAACTTTTTCTGGTCTAAATTGGATGATCTGAACATCAACGACAGCTCATACCTCATTAAGGGTCTTCATCCCTGAAAAAAAAGGAGTCAGAAACGATTTTTCTTATTCTGATTGAGGAAAGATTGTATGAGTGTATAAAGGAAAAATACAATTATTTAGAATTGACTTGGGGAAAGAGTGATCCCGAAGGCTTGTGCTGTAGTGATGCGTTTGTTACTACACTATGTAGTTTCCCATGAACTCACACCGGCCTCCAAATACTCCCCCGCCGAGTAGGAGCAGTGTAACATCAAATATTTTCGAATTAGTATATTGAACTTATTGAACAAACCAATATTCCTTCCTGTGGATAATCTCAGCTTGGGACCACTTGATGTTATGTTGATGGTTTCTCCTCGCTGTGAGAGTTACTTAGTTTCACCAATATAGGATTTGCCGCACTCATGGGGTATTCGGTACCTATATGCAAGGTGTAAATCTTAGGGCACTTCACTGACAGGATAATGTAAGGAATGAATTCATTGAATTTGAAAATATATTCATCGTTTATGGACAGAATCTGAAAATGTATATCAAACCGCTAATTACTCAAGATCTCACATTTCAAAATGTTTCTGGGGTAATTCCGTGAGTTGTATTATCGAAACGTTACTACACGAAATAAATATGATCTGTTGCCTAAGATATTGATCAAAATCGATATGGGTTTTCCATCTCAGAGGAGCCACCACGTATATTTCTTATCCCTCAGTGGGTGAGAAAATTTCCCGAAACACGTCGAATGATTTTGTTTGGGGGACATTTTTTGACGTATATTTTAGGCTTGAACGAGCAACCCCTCGTTCAAGCCTAAAATATACGTCAATCCCTCAAACTTGAATAGGGGAGAGGGGTTGAGTGATACTTCATTCGAAAGGTCTTGGAAGCCTCTTTACAACGGTGTATGAGAAACATAGATTTGATTAACCGTTTTCGCCAAAAATCAATTTTGCAGCTCGAATGAACCACCTTGAATAATTTGGGTAATTTTACATGTACAAGCCCATTTTTATTGAGCACTTTTCACAAACTTGAACAATTTTCAAAAAAACACATTCTTGAAAAAATGTAATTGTTTTATCATCATGCTTACAATCAAAAAAATAAAATCTGCGTGTTCAAATCAAATGTTCAAATTGTCCTCCATTGACTTCCATACAATAATACAATCTTGACTGAAAACCGTCTCTGACATGGTTCAATTCTAATTGTTCAGTAATTAACGGATCAATTGCATTTTCCAGCATTTCAAGATAACGTTCGTCAGTTAAATTACCAAGAATAAACAGAGGTCCAATTAGGTGGTCTCCCAAAATTCCTACCCAAACGTTTAACTATTCTGGATGTTGAGTGTGAGCTTCTCAAAATACATGAGGATTTGTATCGCTCCAAATTCTACAGTTAAGCCGGTTAACCTCTCCATTGAGTAAAAAAGTGCATTCCTCAGAAAAGCAAACGTTGTACAAGAAATTTGGTTTATTGTTGATACGCTCGGCCATAGTTTCGTAAAACTCTTACCTTCGATCCCAATCATCATCATTTAATTCTTGAATTAATTCAATTTTCTATGGATGGAACTTGTGTCTTTGTAAAATTCTGAAACTATTAGATTGACTAATACCGGAAACTGCAGAAAGTTGTCGTACAGATGGCGTGTTTGACATAAGTTGGACATGTCTCAATACCGCCACAGCTGCTCCTTCATCATTAACAATTCCAATGGGTGCCCTTTTTTTATTCATTACTGAACCCGTCCCCACAAATTTTGAAATCAATTCCAGTACGTACTTATTGCGAACGCTACGTTCAGGATGGTTTTGGTTAAATATCCTTGCAGCCGCTCGGGCACGATTTTGTTTTTGGTAATAAAGGCTAACCAGTTCAACTCGTTCTTGCAATGTGTACACCATATTTTTTTAAATTTCAAACATATCAGCAAGGTAGGAACTCAACAGATTGACTTCAATTCTGAAACGATCGAAGAAACGTTACAACCAGATAATCACCTTCTGAGCACAAAAAAATTAGGCAAGATGAGGTTTTTTATTTATTATTTTGAGAGAAAGTATTATTGTATGGAAGTCAATGGAGAACAATTTGAACATTGGATTTAAACACGCAGATTTGATTTTTTTGATTGTAAGCATGATGATAAGACAATTGAATTCTTCAAGAATGTAACTTTCTGACGATTGTTTAGTTTGTTAAAAGGACTTGATAAAAATGGGCTTGTACATTGTAAAAATAACCAAATTAATCAAGTCTCATTCGAGCTGCAAAATAGATTTTTGGCGAAAAATGTTAATCAAATTTACGTTTGCTATACACCGTTATAAAGAGGCTTCCAAGACCTTTCAAATGAAGTATTACTCAACCCCTTTCACCTATTCAAGTTTGAGGGGTTGAAGAGCCTCCTAGTAGGGGGTTGCTCTTTCAAGCCTAAAATATACGTCAAAAGATGTCCCCAAACAAAATCATTCGACATGGTTCGGGAAAGTTTTCCACTCGCTATGGGATAAGAAATATACGGGGTGGCTCGTCTGAGATGGAACACCCTGTAGATTGTTTTGTAATACTACGCTGATTCCTGCCATAGGAGCAGCATTCAAGAAAATGAGATTCATTCGAGTATTGGTACTTAGAGAATTTGTATGTTCTCCTATTACATTTCGAATATCACTGCATTTTTTCCTCGGTTTGTTCAAAAACAAAAATATTTCATGAGAAATACTACACGCATTGGTGTATGATTGTTAACACTTTTTCATTATTTGATAACAATGAAGAATAATTGTTGGTTCTTGGCGTATCATAAGGCTTTTTTTCGAATCGAAAATCTGGGAAAGTTGTAAACAGGAATGCATTCAAAAATTTTTCAGCGTTCATATTTATGAAATTCCAATACATGCGGAAAATAACACAGATATTCACGAAAGAAATGAATGTTACCATGTTAACCAAAAATGAATGCAAATATGTTGAGTTTGGTCCAACAAATATCGAAAGCATTTGAAAGAATTCCCGTTTATATTGGAGTGGAATCATTCAACAGATTATTGAGAGATGGAAACGAACGCTTCTAGTTGAAAAGTCATACTATTCTGTGAATGAGTTTTCAAATGATTGCTTGAAGTAAGTGATTCTATTTCTGGATGATATTTGTGATCTCATTTATAAAACTGTGCATGTGTTGCTCATTTTTGTTCTTATGAATATGACATTCATATCCATACAATGGATGGCGGCTTTTGGTAAGTACTAATATACAAAAAATCAGTTATCATGAAAATACTCAGAATACAATTTTTTTTCAATGTTTTAGTTTGGTTACGTTTAGAGCAGAAGTTCATTACATCAACTACATATATCTCTTTTTCCACTTCAGATTCCATTGATTTTGACACAAAAATGATTCCGACATCATTTTGAAAAGAAGAATGACAAAGACATTTCAGAATTTTTCCCTCTTTTCTTTCAATGTTTTAGTTTGGTTACGTTTAGAGCAGAAGTTCATTACATCAACTACATATATCTCTTTTTCTACTTCAGATTCCATTGATTTTGACAATAACCGCTGCTTTTGATAAGTCAAAGGCAGCGGTTACTTGTAAATTGGGATGAAGTAGAGCCGAAACACAAAATTAATGGGGCTGTAATCAAAAAACGTTCCATTAAATATCTTGTGTTCAGCAAAAAGCATTCACCCTTAATCTCAAATACGCGAATTTGTCACTTTTAATGAACCCCATAATATATGTATATCCGCAATAACAAGGGAAACGCGAAAATCCTCACTACCACAACCGACTCGGCCGTACTATCTCTTAATAACCACTGCCCGAGTGAAACAGCAAATTAAAATTCCCACTTAGGCCGTTCCGAAAGGTCTAGCAGCAACCGAGGCAAAGCTTCAACCATTTTATTGTAGAGCTCTTTCGGGACGACAACCCAAAGTGGAATGAATAGAGATTATATTGGTGAAAATTGGATATCCAGGACATGAGATGATTACTAGATGCTCCTGTAGATGAGGAATATTTAGCAAAAATTGAATGAAAAAAATCATAAACTTTACTCCCAACGGGGATTTTTGAATTTCGACAATTGATAACAGCCATCTTGTTGAAGCTACATCTGTCAAATTACTCATTTATTCAGACTGTTTTGCCAAATCGCCATGGACGGATTCAACATCCAACAACACGTGCCGCACGCTTCGCCAATTTTACGGTCTATTATCATCCTACCAAGAAGACTATTCGCAATGTGGTTGATGAATTTGAGTCCACTGGTTCAGTAAACGATTGACCAACTCCCTTACGCTGACGAAACGCAAAATATGCCAAAAACATTGCCACTGTCTATGAGAGTGTGCAGGAGAAATCAAAACAGTCGATTTCGCGTTGCTCACAAGAACTCGGAAGTAGGCAACTGACCCTAATTTTCTTCGAAAAATCATCTTCAGCAAAAAAAACAAACAAAGTTTTCGAATTTTGGACGATATGAATCTACATGATATCCAAGAGCGTTCAATACATCTAGAAAAAGTCACCCTTTGGTGTGGATTTTGGGCTGGCGGCGTCATCCGTTCATCTTTGAGAACAATGTTGGCCAGGCCATCACTGTTAACGGCGAGCACTATAGGTTAATAATAACCAACTTTTTCTGGTCTAAATTGTATCATCTGATCATCAACGACAGCTCATACCACATTGAATATTCGACACGTGGAGGTAATGTGAACTGGCCACCAAGATCGTGCGATTCGATCCCGTTAGACTGTTTTCTCTACGGTTTTCTTGAGTCGCAGGTGTATGCAAATGAGCCACAAACCATGGCGCTCCTCAAAGCCAAAAAAACCCATGCCATCGGAATTTTGGACTCATGTAATTTTGGACGTTTTGGATGCGCTCTACGCAGAGAAGCCTTGGCAAAAATATGAACGATGTTGTATTCCACACATGCAGTCATTGTTCACTGTGGTTCTGGTGTTGAATCTGGTCATTATTACGCCTTGGTCAGAGACATAACGGACTGGCTTACGTTTGACGATAGTCGTGTCACTAAGTATTCTGGCGATGTATTGAATTTATGGGAGCCTCAGGAGACACCCTAGATTTCTTTTATGAGAGAGAGGACATGGCAGATCAAGGTCTTCAGATGAAGTTATCCTGCAGGATTATTAAAAGTTTACTCAATATTTTCAAAAAAAACAAAAAATGGCATCAATAAAATATCGATAATACCTCATACTCTTTTTTTATTTGAATTTGAAGATAGGACTTGCTCAATGTAAGACCATCTAGAAGAATAACACCAGTTTGTTTTGTTTCATCCATATCAATATTACAAAATAATGCTTTCTTTTGTTGACTGACTGAATTTTCAGAAAGTAACGCTGTATACTCAAAAATTCTCACAATTTCATTAACGTATACCAAGGTATCAAAAATGTGTCTTCAAAAGCTATTATTTGGCATGCCCTGCAAAAAATTTTCATCTAAACTGATATTATAAGAAAAAGGTTACTTCCTGTATGTTTTATACGCTGAACCTCAAAAACCACTCAATCAATTTCAAATCATTTTTCGATAATGAGAAAGCTTTATCAAGGGCTGTACTAAACTAAGGAAAATCCAGGAAAATTGCAAATATCCAGCTCAAAGGATTTGAATTTGCCGCCGATATGAGGCTTTATTTAAAGTGCCCTGTGAAAACAATTGATGAAATATGAAGTACGGCCTGTACTTTATTTCAAAAAATCAACGAATATTGCAAATATGCAAGTGAAGTATTTAAATTTGCTGCCGATATGAGGCTTTATTAAAAATGCGCTGTGAAAACAATTGACAAAATATGAAACATGTTCTAGATGATTCATATTCATCATAGTAGTGGATACTCACACATTTCAGATTTCGTTACTCAATATAATTGATATTTTAGCTATTCATTTTAATTTTATTTCTTTTTTCATAGATTTCGAATCATACTAAAATCCTATCAGACAATGGAAGTCCGAACTTATGAAATTCTATATAGTAACTTCCACGATGTGTTTTTTTGGCGGAGGATGTTGATGTATTAGTGGTTCTGATTGATAGCTTCGTCACTTGATGATAAAAACTTGTTCAAAACAGTCAGGAATAATACCTTACAACGCGTTTGATCGACAAGAATGTTCATTAAATAAATTATCATTACCACAAATAATGTCTTTTTCATTTATGCCTTATGATACTACACCTGCTTTCATGATAAGAAGGAGAAACTTATTGAAAATATTCTTAAATGGATGTTTCAATTGAATTTTCACATTTTATGAGCTGAAAAAGCTTCAAAGAACAGAAAGTATTTTTAGAGATATACCAAATTTGTTCATTATCAACGGTAAAAGCAGTAGAACTATTTAAATGAATTTTTGTACAAATCAGTCTCAGTTTAGAAACTTCCTGTTAGTTCATTTAGAATCGAATTGTTTATTCATACTCATATATATTTGAGAGTATACAACTCATATCATTACCTACCACAAACGATACAGCAAAATGATATACAGAAATAGTTCACAAGCAAGTTTAACAATAGAAAAATAACACTAGTTCACAGCCAATTTAAAACTGTAATGCCAAACGCGGTTCTTTGTTAATTTTTGGTCCCTCATTGCGAAAATGATAGTAAAAATTTCCTAAGACGTAAGATTTTTGAGTTATGATTTTTTTTACAAAAATTTAATGAACACGACATTCCATATTTGCTTTTCCCCTCAATTGAGAAAATTGTTCAAAATCTGGCAACACAGCGGCTCTGCCCTGTATTCAAATCTGCTTCCGCTAAATATGAGACTTGTAACGCTGCTTTTCGAACTTCCGATACTCGAAATTTCCAGAAAATACCAGAAATACGGAACCGCTATAAAAGCGAGTACGAGCGAACAAGAGTGAACGAGCATTCTGCATCAATAATCAATAATGAGCGAACACAAGCAAACACACACGAATGCTCGCTCATGTTCGCTCGTGCTGACTTTTTTGGTGGATACGCACCCTCAGACATATTTAGCGCGCACGCACTGCTCGCACAAAGTAGAAGGATCAACTACGACTACTTGAAGATATTCGCTCTGGTGTGGACGAGACATCAATATGTCGAGCAAACACGAGCAAACATACACGAATGCTCGCTCATGCTCGCTCGTGCTCGCTTTTTTGGTGAATACGCACCTTTAGAGAAGCGAGACGAGCAAACACGCGAACATTAAGAGTATTATATTAGTGTTATCTTTGTGAATAAAATAAGTCGACTCCTGTAAACGCAGTATCACATATTTAAACTCGACTGACGCAACAGTACACAAACAGTACAGAAACTTGGCTGCGTTAATCCCGCAGATAGTTTTGCTATATAGGCAGTCAGTTCACTCCTAAATCGCAGAAATGGCCAATTAATCAAATGACCAAAGTAGCTTACAATAAGTATTTTGGATGTGTTGTTGGTGATCAAGATCGGGATTAGGCTCCTCACGTAAGTTGCCAAACCTGTGCAGCAAATCTGAGTGACTTGTTAAATATCAAACGCTCTTTTATGCCTTTTGCAGTTACAATGATTTGGCGAGAAATAACTAATCAATACAATGACAGTTACTTCTGCATGACAAACGTGTCTGGTTTTTCAAGAAAGAGCAAACACAAAATTGTATATCCGGATATTCCTTCTGCAAAAAGGCCAGCTCTTCATGGAGAAGGTTCACCAGTTCGAACACCTACGGCAACTTGGGAGGGAGATTTGGAAGTGTATGACGACCAGGCAGATTGCCATGATGTGCCAGAAAAAGTCAGTCCTTATTTCACCGAGAGTGAAGGAAGAACACCCTTAATTAAATGACCTAGTTTGGGACGACCTCCACTTGTCCAAAGAGAATGTTGAACTATTGGCATCTAGATTACAACAATCTGTTTTAAAATCTGTTTTTCCGTTAATCAGCTGCCGCCCCCATACGAACGACAACTCTCAGAATTTGAGAAACTTATGTGAGCTAAGGACTAACGAGGTCTTACCTTTTAACGTGTGATTCCTAACAATGGAATTCACTAACCCCCAAAACCAAAGTTACGATATTTAGGAACCGTAACCGTGGGCTATTTCCGTTTTTGACTATGCAGGATAAAATGTGTGTTTGTGTGAATCCAAATGGTGTGATGGAAAAATTGGGATTTACACATAACCCGGACGAAGAGCGTTCATTTATAGATTAATCTACAACAAGTTTGAATGCCGTTCTGTTCCATTATGGTAAAAAAGATCCTCTATTCTTCTTGCACATGCAGTTGCCATGAAGGAACACACGAAAATATGTCACTTATTCTAAATGCAATAAGTTATAATACGTATAAGTGGCAAATATGTGGTGACCTAAAAGTCATAGGACTATTATTAGGTCTTCAGGGAGGATTCACGAAGTTTTGCTGTTTTCTTTGCCTTTGGAATAGTAGGACAACACAAAGCCATAAACAAGAAAAAGAAAGGCCTCCGAGAGATAAATATATTCCAGGTCAAGCTAACGTGAAGAATATACTTCTTATTAATCCCAAAAACGTTTTGTTACCTCCATTACACATTAAACTTGTGTTAATTTTGTAAAAGCATCAGACAAAGAAGATGCTGCGTTTAAATATCTTAAACAAGTTTTTCCAAAATTGAGTGATGCAAAGCTCAAGGAAGGTATATTTGTTGGACCACAAATTAGAAAACTACTAAGCGATCAACAGTTTGTTCAAAAATCAAATACTGTTGAATTAGCTGCGTGGTGTTCTTCCAAAAGAATTATTTCGGAGTTTATATGGAACAAGAAAGCAAAAATTACGAAACACTTGTAGAAGAACTACTTGAAAACTACTGCAGAATGGGATGTCGCATGTCTGTCACTGACGAACAAGGGAAAAGGTTCCACCAAGACATACTGACAATGGAGCAACATTACCAAGGCAGATGGGATGCAGAAAAGATGGGGGATTATTGTTGGTTCCTTATGAGGGAAAACGATGAAACATATAAACGAAAGTCAACATTTGCAAAAAGGTTATGCAAAAAAGATTTCATCTGAATGTTTCTTCATGTGTATTGTGAATAAAGTGTGTTATCCTCAAAATATATTGTTTTTTTTTGTTTTGATCTTATATTTCCCTACGATATGTGAAAATTTTTGTATGAAATAAAAATAACTATAACTCAAAATTTTTACGTTATGGACAATTTTTGATGTTGATGTCGCAGTCAGGATGCTTTGAACTCTCAAGTATAGTCATTATAATATTATTCGCAATTTTTTTCTCTCATTTGTTGGCTAGTGTAATGGTCTCAAACCAAAAGCAAAAATAACTTTACTTCAACCATTCAAAAAGAAACAGCTATTATCTAAATGGATAACCAATTGAAGTGTAACTCATATATCAAAAATTTCTTTTGGACACTATGGTTCATTCAAAAACAGCTTGAAATTGAAATAAATAATCATGAATGAAGCTATTTCTGAAATTTCGAAAAGATGCTCCTTTCAAGTATCCATCAATGCGAATATAAATGAAATTTTGAAACGAATTGACAAATTTTCATTCTTCAATATTCTTAGTTTCCACTAAGATATGGCCACACTATTTGAGACATTCGATATGCACTACTGAAATAGATTCGTTTTCAACAATAATTTTTTGATCATAAATATATATTCAAAGAGACCTAGTAGAGTTTCTGAATCAAACTCTCAATTTATGATTTCAAAAGGGGTCAATTCGGATATCGTTATTACCCGCTGAGTTCCGAATCAGGCAGTATATTATTTTTCTGCTACAAAGCAATTTCGCAGTCTAGTGGGTGGGAATTTTTGTCGCTAGAGATTCTCGTTTCACTTCGAGATGTCTCCGCACGTCTAACCGATATTCTTTTTTATGCTCCTACCGCTTACAATCTTGAAGCATTCGCAGATGTGAAATGGAACAGATGGAAGGGATCCGACGAAATTAAATATGAATATTTCATAACGAAACTTTTGAAGTATTGAAAGCTATGAAGTGGGAAGCAATGAAGTCGACATCATGTCTCTTTTACTTCGAAGCAGAAAATATAAAATTCGTTTTTTTTTCTCTCTTCCTTGGAAGTTTCAGTACAGTAATGGATATCTTTAATGTAAAGAATACTGATTTATTGAAAATACGATATGATTTCAATATCAATATCAGTAATGTGCCCAGTACTTCGTGAATATCAAACATTTCCATGATTGATATGTTTTAAATGATTTTGATTTTTTTGTAATATATTCTTTATTGTTGATTCTATTCCAGGTTGGAGACGAAAGAAGTTATATTTACAGAGGGAGTATCTCTATAAACCGAAATTATTGTATATATATATACATCGAGATTAGGTCACAAAAATGAGCTGACTCATACTCATACAGCTGATATAATACTCGTTGACGTTTAATTGAGGTCATCTCTTTTTCTTGGACTTTTTGATTACAAATGAGGCAAATATCTTCCCAAACAACTCATTTCACTTACATAACTAGAAACCACGATTCACTAGAAACCACAAAATCTCACAGAAATGTATATATATATATTAATACATTCAATGACCTTCATGTACGAATAATTATCTGGACCCGAATATAAAGCGGGTTTTCACGATCACAAAATTTCTCAGTGTACTTTTGTACCTCAACCATGTATTTGGCTCCACCTTACTAATAAGGGCAAATTACCCTGAAAAACGTGTCTGGTTTTTTTTTTGGTAATTACAATTAATCGTATAATAAGGAATCCCAAACGGAAATGCCTGGAGTAAATATTTTCATATTGATTTGAATTTTTTTTTCATTTTTCAATTTTGAATGTTTTTGCTCATTTTTGTTTTTTTTTTTATTTTTATTCTGTGGTCATTTTCATCTTTCATCTCAATCATTTTATTCGTTCCGTTTTAATTTCATTCCACGTTTTATTGGTTAATATAATTGATATTTCAGATATTCATTTCATTTATATGTTTTCTTTCAGAGATTGCAAATCATATCCGAATCATATTAGACAATGGAAGTGTGAACTAGTAGAAATATAAAATATGTTGCTGCTAACTCTTCCCTCTACCATCGAATATCATTCAGAATTTTGGTTGAAATTAATGTGCACACATACACATGTATTTGAACTCTCTACACTAGAGTCAGTTAACTTTCTTATTTCTTCTCCAGAATTTTTTCACGCCAAAATTTTTAGGTCGGTTGATGTACTGTACTAACGGTTTTTAGAAAAGCCCTGGATACAACATACACACAGGAAATTATGCCTAGGTATGTTGATAGGTTAGGTAAGATTAGGTCCGAAGTGGGTGGGTCTATTCGACTCCACACAGTAACCCGCAAGGTTTTATTGTGGCTCACAACTATTCACCCTCGACCAAATGAACCCAGCTCCTTAACGAAGCTGCTTAGTTTGTATGGTGAGGCGTCTTTCAGGTAAGATGATGAGAGTACAGCCTTGCCGAAATCTAAAATTCTGATTTGGTCCCCAGCGGGGCAGGCACAAAGTACGTGCTCTGCTGTTTTTTAATTTTTCGAACAGAGGCGACACACACCGTCTTCCGACAGTCCGAGTCTCTTCATATGATGATTCAAATGACAGTCACAAGTAAGAAGGCCTGTTAGACATCGTAGTTTATCCCTACTGTACCAACAACTGTTTGGTATCAAGCTTCGAAGGGTAGATAAAGGCCTTTGAGTGAGCCAATCCTGAAAGTTTCTGC
Organism: Leptinotarsa decemlineata; assembly: GCF_000500325.1. Classification (NCBI taxonomy): domain Eukaryota; kingdom Metazoa; phylum Arthropoda; class Insecta; order Coleoptera; family Chrysomelidae; genus Leptinotarsa; species Leptinotarsa decemlineata. The sequence goes on from NW_019292858.1 coordinate 20,820, forward strand.
CAGAAGTCCATGAATCATCTTGCCATCCAGGTGTTCAAACTTTGTTTGGCAACACCTAAAGCGATGCCAATGACAGGTTCTGGTCCGATGAAGCTGCTTGCAGCACCCTCTTTTCCAAGGAAGTCAGTAGGCCAGTATGGCCAGGAATTCAGACCAGAGACAATATGTTAAGTCTTCCTATCGAGAAGAGTCGTTTTAGGCAATTTGGTACCAATTCAGACGTTGCTCGCTAGGAGCCAAGAGCTTCCAAAGCCGCTTGACTGCCCGAATTGACTTATGTATCAGGTTGGATTCCAACCTCTCCGCACACAATTCAATAGCGTAAATTTTCGCTGGAAATACAGTCGCATAGGTTCCTAGGCAGGGTGATATCTCTGTCCTGGGTCTGCGACTGAAAACACCTGCTCCAGAACCGGAAGGTGTTTTTGATCCATCTGTAAATCTATATGCTCTCAATATTTCCTTTTCACGAAGGATTTAGGTATGTTGTACCCAGAGAGCAAATCTAATCCTATTTTGTAAAAAAAAAATACAATATTGAATAAGTTGATGTACTGTACTAATGGTTTTTAGAAAAGCCCTGGATACAACACACACACAGGCAATTATGCCTAGGTATGTTGTTAGGTTATGTTAGGTTAGGTCCGAAGTGGGTGGGTCTATTCGACTCTACACAGTGACCCGCAGGGTTTTATTGTGGCTCACATCTATTCACACTCGACCAAATGAACCCAGCTCCTTAACGAAGCTGCTTAGTTTATATGGTGAGGCGTCTTTCAGGTAAGATGATGAGAGTACAGCCTTGCCGAAATCTAAAATTCTGATTTGGTCCCTAGCGGGGCAGGCACAAAGTACGTGCTCTGCTGTTTCTCAATTTTTCGAACAGAGGCGACACACACCGTCTTCCAACAATCCGAGTCTATTCATATGATGATTCAAATGACAGTCACAAGTGAGAAGGCCTATTAGACATCTTAGTTTATCCCTACTGTACCAACAACTGTTTGGTATCAAGCTTCGAAGGGTAAATAAAGGCCTTGGAGTGAGCCAATCCTGAAAGTTTCTGCCAGAAGTCCATAAATCTTCTTGCCATCCAGGTGTTCAAACTTTGTTTGGCAACACCTAAAGGGATGCCAATGACAGGTTCTGGTCCGATGAAGCTGCTTGCAGCACCCTCCTTTCCAAGGGAGTCAGTAGGCCAGTATGTCCAGGAATTCAGACCAGAGACAATATAGTCTTCCTATCGAGAAGAGTCGTTTTAGGCAATTTGCTACCAATTCAGACGTTGCTTGCTAGGAGCCAAGAGCTTCCAAAGTCGCTTGACTGCCCGAATTGACTTGTGTATGAGGTTGGATTCTACCAACCTCTCCGCACACAATTCAATAGCGTAAATTTTCGCTGGAAATACAGTCGCATAGGTTCCTAGGCAGGTTGATATCTCTGTCCTGGGTCTGCGTCTGAAAACACCTGCTCCAGAACCGGAAGGTGTTTTTGATCCATCTGTACATCAACAACTATATGCTCTTAATATTTCCTTTTCCCGGAGGATTTAGGTATGTTGTACCCAGAGAGCAAATCTAATCCTATTTTGTAAAAAAAAAATACAATATTGAATATTAGGGTATTTGTATCAATATTGTTTTGAATTGTCTGCATTTCTGATAAAATCAAATTGAAAATAAAAAAAATGTTAAGCAATATTCAGTTCAATTTTGAAAATTTTGCTGTGCCTTGTTCTGACTATTTTTTTTCAATATCGATGGAAATATTCGTAACTCAGTGTTATATAAAAATATACACAATGGTCATGTCACAAACAAACTTCTCTAAAAAAATGAAAACATTTGGGAAAGTTATGTCGAAAATTCTCACAAAACATTGAAAAATGTATATTATGTATCTATTAACATTTTGTGGAACACATATACGGGTTTCGTCACAATCTGATTTTCTTCTTCGATTCGTTTAGGAGTATGAATGTTTAGGTGATGACATCTCCCCCTAGGAAGATGCCATCTATGGGATCGACAGAAGACTCAATCCTCAAATATCATAAATGAGCGAGGGAGGCTCCCCAAGACGATCAATTGCAAAGCCAAGCTTCGACATCGATCTCCAAAAGTGATTTGTTCCCTATCTTTCCCTGTAGCTCTCACTGCAAGCCAGTTATATTCAAGAAATGATTCTATTATCGATCGCATAGATGACATTTTCGTAGGGGAAGATGTCAGCATTCACTTTCAGGCTTGTCCTCTTGCGAACAGATCGAAGGTTCCGCTTAGCACCACTGATGACACCTGGTGGATCGAAATAGCACTGTCCGGATCATTAAAAAACGGTTCGAATGAGATACTATTTTGTATATATCGAAAAGCTTTCATTCGATACTCAAGTGTAGGTGGTAACCATATTTTTAGATTTAAGTATTGTCCTCAATCTAATGAATATTTTTTCTACAAAATAATTTGAAATTAGGTGAAAGTATATAGTTTATGAAGTAATGATTGATAATTTCAATATAAAAACTTACAAATCTTATTCATTTTTATTTTCACTATAAGAAGTTTGAAAAATTGCGACACGTGTCTCAACTATACAATAGTTTCCTCAAGCAAGATTTTAATAACTGCTTTTTTATTGAAATGCTATATATTCTATAACATTAGTATGAATCTACGGTTCGATCAGATGATAATTTTGATTCAGTTTCAAGTACTTCAAGAAACACTTCATTGTGAGTGTCTCAAAGAACACTTTACAGAACTGTAACACGTGTTTCGCTAATAATCGCATCATCATACTTTATGAATATTAAAACGCTTGAAGAAGCAATTGTGTAGTGAAACACTTGTTACTGTTTTGCAAAATATACTGTGAAAATCTCACAATGAACTGTTATTGAAATAAGTTACGATTTTCAAGTATCTGCCAATTCCATCAAATAGTAAAGGAGTTGTTGGCGGGTTTGAAGGAGTTATTAGTTGTGCTCTGGAAAGTAAGCGCCTTTTACAGTGGTTAATAGACATCTCGAGTGAAAAGTTTCTATAAACCAGAAAGCTGAGATTATACTTTTTACGTGAAATAGAAGGTAACATCAAAAAATACTTTTCAAAACGAAAACTCAGTTTTCGAAAAATAAAAACGTCCGTGCATCTATAAGGCTCACATTTGCTTGACACTTGAAAAAGATTTCACTTTGCATATGTTCTGCTTTCAACCGACGGTTGAAATCAATTCGAAATATGCTCTAAGATACGTTGTTCAAATTGATACGAAGGCAAATGAAAAACAGACGGAAACATTGACAAGAGCGAATGAATAACAAATAAACCTTCTGAGAGGAGAAAAAAATAGGATAACAAAACTGAGAAAGCTTTGAAATTGTTTGGTGTGGTTAGGGTAAAACAACTAGTCGTCGATAGGAAAATCAGAAGAAATAATATCATTATTGTAGTGTACTGAAATATTGAGAGAATACCAATAACGGAAGTCAGAAATAAATGCACTTCTATGAACGTAATGAGATTGTATAACGCTGACTCAGTTCCCTTTGTTGGGGATGATTCAAGATTCATTCGTTATAGAATAACAAGCGAGAGTGGACTTGGGAAATAAATGAGAGTGTTTGATTTCATAGAGTGATCACCAGAAGATAGTTAAGAGAATAGGAGGGATTGAACAATTATATTTGGATTGACTGTTAGGAAGGAAAATCTTTTGCAAGACACTCTGAATAAACTCAACCACATCTTAAGAGCAAAAATTCAGAGAAGTGATATCAATAATATCTATAAGGTTGGCAACAGCAACAATTCTGGCGTCATACTAAAAGTTTTTTGAAAAAACAAGCCTGTTTTTAAAAAGTTTCTGAACTGAAATGATCGGAAATAGCGATAACCAATGACCTTTGCTTCCAAGATCGTGAGGAGAGACAAATTTCAAGAAAGAATCATAAGAAAGCGTTGAATCAGAAGCTGAATGATGTTATGAAACGACACAAAATATTGATTGGGAATGATATTCATACGGTTGATGAATTGTTACAGTTGGAAAACCAATCTTTACACGAATGTGATTGTACCTTTCAAAGTGTGATTCCTAACTCTGATGTTGATAGTTATGATATTGTACAGCATTTTCTTCATTCATGGTAATGTGCTGGTGAGTTAGCTTTATTTGTGAAATTTTTAGAAGAATGAGAATCATTTGGTGTTTTCGTTGAGCCGACTCGTCGTCTCCAAGCTGTTCATAAATATGTCTTCCAAAAGTGCACTAATAGGAGAACTCATTGGTGAACCTGAATTCTGTTTACATATCTGTTCATAAAATTTGTTATTGAACTATGAGTGATTATGATATGGGCATACATCGAAATCTGTAGAAATTTCAAAAGAAGTAACCTGATTTACTTTGGCTTGATCAAATATATTTAAAATGAGAACTACATTCGTTGTACGGTATTTTCATCATTGTTATTCCTATATTTGGTAAAGGTTTTCGATCGAACGTATCAGGATGATTTTCTATGCTAGATGTGCTGCAATTAGAGAGAAGAAAGGCCAAAATCGATTAAAATCTCATATAAAATTTACAAGAAAGATATTCAGTTGCGAAGTCGAATAAAATAAGGTTTTTTAGGTTCGAATATAATCTATGAAGTATGCTAGAACTGGTCAACCTTCACGAAAGATCTCAAACAAATGAGACGACAGTACTGGAAAATTGACAGAATGAAAAAAATATTCTGAATATTTCATAGTCATAAGTTGCTCGAAAATAACGATTATCCGACAGGAGCCATGGTTCAGAGAAAAAAATGAACATCTTCAGGGGTGAATACTCGTGAATGAGATCACCAATAGGTGATTCTTGGCATATGGTGGAGTAATCGACCCCACCTAGCCCTCGTTCTTGAATGTGAAAGCGACATGAAAACCGTCTCCATAATGGGTTTTTTCCAGTAGCGATGTTATTATAGAAAGATGGACACAACATAATTTTAGTGTAATTATTTGGTTTTCAATTCATGAAGTTTCACTGATTGAGGATAAAAATCAGAATTCTAAAATGGATCTTTGGATATTGTAACTTTGGACATGAAAAAGAACTTTGAAGCTAATCAAATGTTCAAGTTGGCAAGTTGGCAGTTTGGATTTATATTTGTCTTGAAAATAATCTCTTTGCTTTCTGAGGAAGAGGGTTTTTACATATATCACAAACTTTTAATATATTTCAAATAATTTTTCAATAATGAGAAAGCTTTATCACAGGCTGTATTAAATTGAGGAAAATCCAGGAAAATTGCAAATATCCAGCTCAAAGGATTTGAATTTGCCGCCGATATAAGGCTTTATTCAAAGTGCCCTGTGAAAACAATTGATGGAATATGAAATACGGCCTATACTTTATTTCAAAAAATCAACGAATATTGCAAATATGCAAGTAAAAGTATCTAAATTTGCCGCCGATACAAGGCTTTATTGAAAATGCGCTGTGAAAACAATTGATAAAATATGAAACATGTTGTACATGATTCATATTCATAGTAGTCTATACTCACCAAATAAACTTCGTAAAACTATATTCTCAGTTGTTATAGTTGAATCACAGTGAAAATCAAAGTTAGTCCACTCCCACTACTTTCATTCATGAATTCACAAAGTTCTTGGTTACCTCGAAATGAAGTGCGGAGCCAGTTTCGTCCTTTTACCATAGGCGTGCGCTTATATAGAAACGAAATTTAAGGATATTGTAGAAGTCAAATCAAGAGATGATGACATTCGTATCATGATATCAATTCTAATCCAACTGAATCGTTCTATACTCAGGGTTTACTACATACTGTCTAAAAAAAAAATTGGTTTCAAGCCAAACGAGATGTGAATGATCCAATTGTACAAGCACATCTACGTAGTAACTTTTGTTTGAGAGTGGTTGATGATATTCCTTGGTGATTTTCATTAGTTTTGACTTCCAATGTCTTATATGATTCTACTATGATTCAAAATTTATGAAAAAACAGATAAAATAAAATTGAATAAAAGAACGAACACTTTCCAAAATTAAATTGATAACAAAAATAATTCTACACTAGAAAACAAGAGATAAAATTGTTAAAATAGCTTCGCAATTATTTGACATTTGATATGACAAAAAATCAGTAGCTTTGGTGCTTGAAATGCTGACCATTTACTTGTAAACATTGATAGATTGATGTTATTACCTGATCAGTCGTGGCTTTGCGGTTTTTCAACGGCTTGATTTCCTCGAAGACACATCTAACCCGATCTTTCAGTCTCTGTTTCGTATTTATAGGTATTCTATATACCGTTTCTTTGATTTTTTCACAGAAGTGAAAATCTAGGGTAGTCAGATCCGGTAAGCGAAGCGGTCAAATCCAAGGACCCAAACGACATATCCACCGATCTTCCAACATATCGGTTAGTTCCCTACTCACTTTCCGTGTGCAATGTCCAGGAGCTCCATTCAATTAATACCAACAATTCCGAGACAAGTTCAGGGGCAAATTGTCCAGAAAATCACTCGCAGTCGATCTCAGAATATCAAGATATTTTTCAAAGTTCAACTTTTCTCCATAATTTTTGTTGGAATAACCTTTACAATGAACTGTATTAATCTGTTTTGAACCAGTTATTGTCAAATCTATTATTTTGTTTTTCAAATCAGAATTAGATCATGACACATCATTATCCTTGCCGAAATTCGGTTGTGAAATACAAAATTAATGTTCAAAACTCTTTTGATATTCGAGTAGATGATTGGAAATAGAAAAAGTTTCACCATATGTATTGAAGGAGTGAATTTTCGAAGGCACGAGACCTACGCTGAAATTTTAAGAATGTGTGTATTATGCACTTGATTTTTGATTTTATTGAAAATTTTATGCTTGCATAGGAGCAATTTTTTTAAAAATAGTTCATATCTCATAAACGGTCAGAGATAGGGTGTTCTATTTGAAAAAAATAGTTATGGTTGTTTATCAAAGATACAAATTGAGACGTATTTTTCAGACACTCTGTATAAAATAAGATTTGAGTTCCATTCTGAAATAATAACCACCATATCTAATTTCAATGTTGCCAATATAT